>JANTPZ010114540.1:0-24697 GCA_025593235.1 Vachellia pachyceras
TGTTAATTGTTGCATTTGTTACAGGTACATCACACATTTGCAACTGCCGGTTCTGATGGTGCTTTTAACTTCTGGGACAAGGATAGTAAACAAAGACTTAAGGTTCTTCCAATGCTTTCTTTCATTTTTTTTTAAATAGCTAACATTTTTCCCATACTCAAATGCGTGACCTGCATATATATAATAGCAGCAACTTTTTGGTTTTTGCATCCTCTCCTCCACACTTTAGCATAACCTTCAATTCCATACATTGCAGTGGTCGTTTTGGTTTAATCAATTATCTTAAATGCTTTTCCAATTTTAATGCAATCTTTTCTGATTTCAGGCCATGTTAAGGTGCAGTCAACCTATTCCTTGTAGTACCTTCAACAATGACGGTTCAATCTTTGCTTACTCGGTACATCCTGTTTCTGCACAAGTTTGCAGCTCTATGAATTATGAAATAAATTTTGGTATCCTCTTTGTTTCACACGTAGTAAAATTGAGAATATTTTATTTATATGTCTGTTTTTCATTCCTTTCAATTAGTGATGAGAGTTCCTTGAAAATCTCCTCTGCGCTGAGTATGTTTGAGGGGATGCAGGAGTATCGTCTGAAATTTTTGGAATTAAGATGGAAAAAGAGGTAGAAACATGTAGGTATTTCACTAGAAAATGAAGGGATGCAAAAAATTGCGAGAAGGGAGAGCTAGTTGATGGCACTTCCCAGTGAACTTTGTCAATGTCATGCAAGAAATACAAGTTATACACATTCAGAAACTGGATAAGTGTCATAAGAAGCTGTAAATGATGTGTTCATATTCCTGTTTTGCGATTATTTAAAAAGCATGTATTTGGGCGGTTCACTCACAAGTTTTGCTATTGCAGTCTCATCTTGTGTGTAATAGAAATTTTTTCTATATGAAGAAACACCCAAAAGAAGAAAAATCTTAATGGACGTTGTTAAACCTTGTGCGAATGATATTTTCGTATTTTGTTTATAGGTCTGCTATGACTGGAGTAAAGGGGCAGAAAATCCCAATCCTGCAACAGCAAAGACTCACATTTTCCTGCACTTACCACAGGTATTTGATTTTGGTTGCTTAAAAATGAAGATATGTTTTTCAACAGCTTTTGGAGACATGTATATATGATATGCTTTTGCAATGCAGGAAGCTGAGGTTAAGGGCAAACCTCGACTTGGAACTACCGGTAGAAAGTAAAGATTATCCTTATTTTGTAATACGTATTGTGGGGGCGTGGTCTTGACTTTCTGTTTACTTCTTTCGTTCTCTGTTCTAGATATATGTGTGTATATTACTAAGGTTTGGATCCTCTCAAGTGATATGATGGTCATGTGGACAGTAAAAATAGATGCATAATAATTTATGAAACAGCCCATCAATCATCATGTGACAATGGGAAGATCCAAATCGTATTGATAGTTTTAGGGGTCATGAGGGATGGTTGTAGTTTCTACGGTGGAAGGCATCAGAGTAAGTAAGTAGGTTGTGATTGCTTTTCATCGAGATTGAAGAATTGCAACACATTTGACTATTTAAGGTGTATATATATGCATTTCATTTATATATAGTTCAGTTTTTTTTCCTGCCAACCACTTAGAGTTGAGTTCATGATATATGAAGGATTTAAGCATACAAACGATCTTAATTATGATGGGTTTGAATTTTTACAAATTAATTATCGAAATTGGTTTATCTTATATTATTTCCATTCTTTAATATAGAGGCTAGTTGAAGTTTGAATGTAGCCAAACTATTGTCAACTTGATTTTAGAACTCTTCTTTGATCTCCTTCATATGGTTAAAATATAGTCATAAAAAAGAAAAAAAATTAATGAAAAGGGAAATAAATTATATCAAATGAACTTTTATTCCCCTCTCCCCAATCAAAAGAAGATGAGCTATCTTAATTATGAAGGGTATGAATGTTTACATGTTACTTGTAAAATTGGTTTATCTTATACTATCTCCTATTTTTATCATAAAAGTTAGGTGAAAATGAAGTTCAGATGTAGTCAAACTATTGTTCAATAGGTTTTAGAACTTTTTTTTCCAATTTAAACTAGGGGAGAGCTACGGACAGATTGAGTAATCCGTGTTTCAACATGTTATTTGCCCGTTATATGTTTCATGAGTATGGGCTATCTCATACCCGTAAATCAATCCATTTAATATGTTTTAAATGAGCGGATTTTGAATGGGTATAACAGATAGCTTGTTTAACCTCTTTTGTACATATTGGTTATTTTTAATCCATGAAAATTTCACCAATCTTCCTAATAAACTATATACTACTGAAACAAACGTTACCAATTCTCTATTCCTTTCATTATCTTCTTGCCATGAATCAAGATGGTTTTTTTTTTTTGCCTTTTCTTGTTAAATCTCATGATCATGAAAGCGTGAAGAACAGAAAGTCAGAAAGGACTGTAAAGCACGATTGAACAGAAACAATAGTCATGAATGAGAGACACAAATCTAAAATCGAAGATGAACCTCAGAGCCTTGGTGCCATGGAATCGAAGACGAAGCTTAGAAACATGAAATCGAAGACAAAGCAATAATCATAAGTTTGATGAATAAGCCGAGAAAGAACATTATCCCTGACCAGCTGTGGTACAGAGTCCGAGAGAAAAGAGAAAGAAGAAGCGAGAGAAAGAAAACTGCAATCTTATTCCTTGACTGAAAATACATGGGTCCATGCCTGTATATCTTGCGTGTGACCGTTGATAACCAACTAAGGAGTTACGTAACGACTAACGGCTTAGCTAACTCAACTTACTGACTTAAGTTCGTTATCTACTGATTCTTTTACAGCTATCGCACATGCTTGGCCACGTGTCCCTTCCCTTCCAATCCTACGTTCAGCCATCATCATATATCAATACCCCCCTCAAAATACCTCCTTGTCCTCAAGGAGTGGACGGTTGTGCTAGGCTGTGATTGTGAAATCTGGAAATTGGGCCTGAATGAAAGCTGCATCCTCCCAAGTGGCGTCTTCTGGGTTTCTATGAGACCACTGGACCAAGAGACGTGTGACTGGTAGGAGGCGTTGTTTAACTATCTTGCGATCCAGAATAGCTACTGGGGCCACTGAGAATTGGCCGTCCTCATCGACTAGTGGTAACGTTGGGGTTGCCAATGACCCTGAACTTATAGAGCGCTTCAACAGGGATACGTGAAACACTGGATGTATACGACATCCTACAGGGAGCTTAAGTTCGTATATGACTGTACCAATACGTCTCAAAACTTTAAAGGGTCAAAAGTATCACGCTGCCAGCTTGTGTAGGGAGGGATTCTTAAGCATATTCTTGTGGAAGGGGTGTAGCTTCAAGAAAACGTGGTCTTCGACGGCGAATTCCCTCTTACTACGGTGCTTGTTAACTTGTTGAACCATCATGTGTTGTGCCCTTGTCAAGTGGGCCTTAAGTTGTTGAAGGGTGAGTTCAAGAGAGAGACATATACGGTCCACCATGTCATTGTTGGAGTTGCCTGGCAGATATGGGAGATGAACAGGGGGTGGTATGCCGTATACTGCTTGGAAAGGCGTCATGCCAATAACAATGTGATATGTAATGTTATACCAAAGTTCATCCAAAGGAAACCAACAAATCCTATTGCTTGGGAAAGTCCTTGTCATGCACCTTAAGTAGCATTCCAAACAACGGTTCAACACTTCTGTTTGCCCGTTGGATTGCGGATGGTACATCGAAGAATATTGCAGTTTGATGCCGTATAAGCGGAACAATTCCTTCTAGAATTTCCCATAAAAAATAGGGTCCTTGTTCGTGACAATAGATTTGGGAAGACCATGGAGCTTAATGACATGATCCATGAAAACTTGGGCAATGTCTACCGCTGAGAATGAATGTTTCAAGGTGATAAAGTGACCAGCTTTACTGAGACGGTGAACTACCACCAAAATAGTAGTCTTGGAGTATGATTTCAACAGCCCACTAATGTAATCCATGGAGAGCTCCGACCAAACATGCTTAAGGATGGTTAATAGTTGAAGTAATCTAGGCGAGGTGACTTTCTCGTATTCAAAACATTGGCAGGTTTCACATTCACGAACGATACGATGAACATCTTTTTCGAGCCCCTTCCAATAAAAGACTGTAGATATGTGTTTGTACATTGGAGTCAAGCCTGAGTGGCCTTTAATGGCGTCCGCATGGAAAAATTGAAGCAAGTCTATCCTTAGTATACGGTTTGCGCCCACTATCAATCATCCCTTCCTTCGAAGAGTAATGGTTGTGTGATACTGGGTCTTGTTCCAGTTTTCCAATGAGCTGCTGTAACTAGCTACCTGTGGCCCACGGTTGACGCACTCTCTCGTGGAGGTCTATTTTTGGGGACGTCAGGGCTACCAATGACCCTTCATGACAACTAGAGAGAGCATCTGCTGCAATACTCTCCTTACCCCGCCTGTATTTTATTCATAGTGAAGGCTCCACAGTTTGTTGAGCCATTTAAGCTGCTCCAGCGAGACTGGACGTTGCTCCAATAAGTGCTTGAGAGGTAAATGATATGTGCATATCACGAAGGTACAACTGAGGAGGTATGAGCACCATTGTTTAATTGCAAATATTGATAGCCATAAATTCTCTTTCATATGCTGACATTAATTTCTTCTTGCCACCGAAGGTTTTGCTAGCAAATGCAAGTGGGCGACCCTATTGAACCTGCACAACCCCCATTCCTGAACTCGACGTGTCTGTTTCTATTATGAACTTGTCATTGAAGTTGGGCAACCCCAATGTTCGAGGAGCTGACTTTGCCTCCTTTAGTGCCACAAAGGCTTGCTCTGCTTCCTTTTGCAGCAAGGCTATTAGAGGTTGACGGATAGTACCAAAGTTCTGAATGAATCTCCTGTAGCATCCAACGAGGCTAGAAATGCTGGTAATGCACATATTGATGTCGGTGTTGGCCATTCCTGAATTGCAACAATTTTATTAGGATTAGCTTCAACACCCTTCACGGAGATGGATGCCCCAAGTAGTTGACTTTTATCATAGCGAACATGCATTTGCTGAGCTTGGCAAATAGATTATATTCGCATAGCAAGGATAAGGTTCTGTACAGACACCGTTAGTGTGAGCACCAATCACTACTATACACCAGAATATCGTCAAAGAAAACAAGAATAAATTTAGGCAAACACGAGTGGAAAACAGAGTTCATTAAACTCTGGAAAGTAGTTGGTGCGTTATTAAAACCGAAGGGCATGATGAGGAATTCATACAATCCTTCATGTGTGCGAAAGGTTGTCTTATGAACATCGCCTGGATGTGATGATACCCTGAACGGAGATCCAGTTCGTTGATCAGTTCTTCGATGAGTGGAATAGGAAATTTGTTCTTTACTGTTTCTTCATTGAGGTGTTTATAGTCCACACAGAAGTGCCACGTGTCGTCTTTCTTATGGATTAGTACTATGGGGCTGCAAATGGACTCTGGCTATCACGTATCAGTCTTGAAGTCAGCATTTGTTAAACCTGTCTTTCTATCTCATCTTTTTGCACGAGGCCATAATGGTAAGGTCGGGCGATCATAGGTTTACCTTTCTTCAAGTGGATTCTGTGATTGATGTTGTGTGGTGGTGGCAACTTGTGAGGCTCTACAAAGACGTCCTTGAATGAGTGCAGGAGGTCATTGAGTTCCTATCGCTGCATGTGTGAAAGAGAGGGGTCTCCCTCTAAGGCCGTTATCAGGGTTGTGTTGTGTGGGAGGGCACAGACGAGGAAGGAGGGGGCCGCACTTCGTAAGTCTGACAAAATGGCTGCGTCTTCCATGATGTCAATAGGAGGTGATCCCAAGCCATATTGCTCGTAGATTTTGCCCTTATGTGAGAAGGCCATGAATCCCTAGTTCATGTCTAAGATAATGCAACCCAAACACGCCAGCCATTGAGCCCCTAAAATGACGTCAAATGTGCCCAGTTCCACACTAGGAAATCATCTTCAAAGGTGGCCTCTGCCATAGTCCACGACACCTGCCCAGTTCCAACACTAGGAAATCATCTTCAAAGGTGGCCACTGCTATAGTCCACAACACCTTCTTGCGACGTTTTTCTATCATCAAGTTATGACCCCCTGCTGTGCTAACTCGAAGGTTGGGTCCTTTACGAATAGGGAGTGTAGTCTCTCAGCTACGATGACAATGATTACATTGTGCGTGCTGCCCGAGTCAATTAGAACGATCACCCTCTGTCTTTTAATGTGTATTTGCACCTTCAATATGGAGCACCCCTCGTGTTCTTTGACAGCGTTAATGGTGGCTTGAATTTGGTCCTCTTTTGTCGTTCCCTCTAATGTGCTCGTAGCATCCATGAATTCCTTTTCGTCTTGTGATGGGATGATGAGCATTGTTACCTGTGACTCCTTGCATTTGTGAGAGCTGGTGCATTTATCGTTACACCAGTAGCAGAACCCATTTCACTGGAGTTCTTCCATATCCTTCTTAGATAGTGTTAATGATGGTTTTCTAGTAGTCGTGTTTATTGATGACACTACTGAGCTTAGGGATGAGAACTGTACTGATTGTTTCTGAAATGTGGATGGTGAAAAACGTGATGATGGTCCTATGGCAAGTCCTGTCGATGGTGTTGATAAGATGTACAAAGGCGGACGTTGCCTTGGTGACGCTAACATGTCATAGAAAAGTACGAATAGAATGCTCTTGTATGCGAGCCATTTGTATCAAGCTTGCCAAGCTTGAGAGTTTAAAAGCATCAACCACAGATTGGATTTCAGGTCCCAGGTCCCCAAGAAAACAGTTCATCGCAACATCATCGGGAATGTTGGTGATTGTGAGTAAGTCATCGAAAGACTCTATATATTCATCTACAGTCGTCGTCGCTTAATGTAATTGTTTGATATGCACTATTGGATTGAGGAGCTTAATATCTATGAAACATGCCTCCATCTGTGCGAAGTATTCTTCCTAGGAAGTATCCTTCTCGTGCCTCTGCTTCATGAACATGAGGTGCCATTTAAGAGCTTTGACTTCGAGATGAATGCTGATAGGTTGAACTTGTTGGTGATTAGCATTCTGTCTATCATGAAAATTGACGACATCGATATGACCATCCTCTAAAATCAGTGCCATTGGACCGTGGGAACTCGACACGTTTATGTCGTGTGGATGGTAAATAGCCGTTGCCGTTTGCTTGGAACGTACTAAATTGCACTTGAGGTTGGCGAGCAAAACTACTCGTTGATCCTTCCCGTTGCTCACCCATTCCAAATGGCATAAGGTTCTTCATGGTATTATTGATGTCTTGTAGATCGGTTTCTATGCAAAATATAGATTGCTTGAGGTCAACGATATCTATGGCGTGTTGTTCCAACTGAACTTGATTGTTCTCTACTGCCACCACGTGAGCATCCAAACCACTACCAAAAAAATGTCATTTAATGACGGAAAAATCATTGCTAAATGGCTATTTATCATTGCTAAAACAAGGGTCGCCAATATTTTCTGTCGCTAAATGGGAATTTTCTGATGAAAAATAGCCATTTAGTGATAACTTTTTCCGTCTCTAAATGGTATTTTTTTGGTAGTGAACGGCGTTTGATGTCACCGATCTTATCCAAGGAGCAAGTCTCTTGTGCCATGACCAGAGATTGGCTTTGATACAAGTTGGTACAGAGTCCGAGAGAAAAGATAAAGAAGAAGCGAGAGAAAGAAAACTATACAATCTTACTCCGTGATTGAAAATACATGGGTCCATGCCTATATATCTTGCGTGTGACTGTTGATAACCAATTAGGGAATTTTGTAATGATTAATAACTTAGCTAACTCAACTAAGTGACTTAAGTTAGATATCTATTAACTCTGTTACAGCTGGCGCACATGTTTGGCCATGTGTCCCTTCCCTTCTAATCCTACGTTCAATGATCATCATATATCAAGCTAACCTACTCGGGGATTATTCTAGCATTGTTGACTTGGTGTAGGATTATTTTGGTGTTGGTGACCAGCATACTTGCTCAGCGACTCAGCAGTGTGGTGAAAATAAAAACCCAAAAACCGGGCAGAGGACAAGCAACGCGAAAGCGAATAGTCAAAGATGAAGCTTAGAGTGCCGGTGTCGTGGTGGTCATCCTCATCGCAATAGCAGTTGAAGCTTAGAGCAATGGACTATGGAGGTTGCTGTGTCGAGTGTTGAACAGATGAGGGAGACATGGCTAGATAGGATAAATGAGAGTGAGACGGATTGAAAATTGAACTACAGAAGGGGAAAGGGAATAATGGAGTAAAAGAGGGAATTTTCTTTAAAAAACATATGGGCAGGCATAGGCAGCCATTGGTATACCTGTAGCCCACCCTGTTTATTTATTATACGGAAGGGTTTTAGCCCACCTGTAACGGGTCAGTAATGGGTAGGCCCAATCTGGGAAATTTCCTCGGGTTCGAGTGGGTTATGCTGGTTGCAGGTATTATGCTCTTCACTAATTTAAACAAGACAAAGGTTTGATATTATATATAATTCATGTATTATGAAGATGTTTTTATTTTTTTAATCCATTCAATTTCATGTAAGAACCTTATATTCTCTTTTTTAAGTGTTTTTAAGGATTTTCTAAATAGGCACATTGATGCATGTTTTGATCTAATGGTTATTTCTCTACCGTCTACATTGTAAATTTAAAATACAATTACAAAAATAAGATAAATTTATGAAAAGGAAAATAAGTATATCAAGTTATTCTTTCATTCTTTTCCCCACCCAAATTTCGAAAATAATAAGAACTACTTATCATAATTACCATAACTATGTTGAAGAGTATTGTTATTTTTTTATATATATTTGACCAGTCCCTTTCATTTAATTTCTTTCTGTGCATGTAAGTAAATAGAACTTATATTTTATGGTTGGAATTTTCCAAGTTAAGACTTCAATATTGACTAAGACCAGTGGCGATGATCATTTCGTCCCATACCCATGACGCTTTGTTTTGTTTTCTATGAATAATAGTCAAAGTCATTGAGCAATGACTTTGCATAAGCCAATGGCATTTTCCAAAGTACAAGCACCGTGTTAAAGAATCTTGACACTTATGAGTGAAGCATGATGTATAAATTTTACGGATTCTTCCTTTAAATAACTTGAATTGTGTTTGCAATAAAGATATTTTTATTGAAAGCATGGTGTGGAGTCCGTTAGCTAGTAGGCTAAATTATGGAGGCGTTACAAGTGAAGTATAATTTACAAATTCATTAGATTTGTTTACTAACATGTTAGTCTTTTGAAATGAAGTTCCTTTTATGTTCATAACACGTAATAATAATAATAATAATAATGATGATGATGTTACTATTATGTCCTGCCATACTTTCCTTCCCGATATTGCCACTCCCACGATAGAGGAGTAAAAACCTCTTTCAACTCATAACAAGGGGTAATAATAGAAAAAAGTATTGCTTTCTATCCTTAATTTTTTAAAGAATTAAAAAACTAAATAAATTACTTTAGATTTTATATATTTGAAATACTTATGCGTATTATTATATAATATAATAATTATAAGTCAGATAAATTAATTTATTAAAAAATGATAAATATTTGTGTATTTGTATAATTTGATTTGTGAGACGTGATTAAAAAATTTCTAAAAATTAGAAGACTGAAGATGAAGAAGACCATTGACAACTTTTCCCATCTCACACGGTATGACTAATCCGGACGTTTGACTTTGGTTGTCGAGGCTGGCCTCCCACTAGTTTTCTGAAGTCATGGAAAAGGAAACAGGAGATGGTAAGGAGAGGCACATATATGTATCTGTGTGTGGGTATAGATGGGCCGAAGAATTAAAAATAATTTATTCACTGACTTTACCTATTCACACAAAGCAATGAACCAAAATGTCATTACTGAAAACTGATTTTTATCCTCACTGTTTTTAATTGATGTTAGAGAGAGTCTTCGTACCTATAAAGAGTTAGCTAATTAAAAACGAAAAGTGAGGAGAAAAATCAACCTTTTTATTTAATTAATGAAAATTAACGTTTAGAAAAGAATAGGTCTTTCTGATTAGAGTTTGTATTTTAATTTTGTTTTCCTTCTTCAATCCATTAAAATAACTACACTGTCACATCGGCTTGCAAACTGGCTGATTCAAGACTTTTCTTCACGTTAGGGCGTTCTAGTTCTCTTGGTTGCAAATATGATTCCAGTTTATATTAATTGCATGATGTAATATGATTACAGTTTCTATTCAACACAAAAAAAACAGGACTTTCCTTCAAACTTGCAATATCCCAAAACTTGTGATACCGACAACGACATTGACGCGTAAACAACACTTGCAAGCCATTCAACATTCCTTGATGTACATATATATATATATATATGTGTGTGTGTGTGTGTGTAAAGATTGTGTGTCTGTGGGTGCATTCATTTATTAAATAAATATTTTTTTTTGTTTAGTTCATTCAATTTGGCCTTGGAACATTTGATACTCTTTCTGTCCATTGATATGCGTTAGATGCATGCGTTGATCTCATAACGGTTATTTCTCAACGTCTATGGTATCCATCATAAATTTAAAAATCAACTATAAAAGTAAGATAAATTAATGAAAGGGAAAATAAAGTATATTAAATAATATTTTCATTTTGTTTCCCCCGTTAACAACTTTTCCCCATCTCACATGCTAAGACTACCACAAAATAAAAACAAAACAAACGACTTCGACGTAAACAATAATTTCAAAGCCATTCAATATTTCTCGATATATAAAGCCTGTGTCCGTCTGTGTGTGCACTCATTTAACTATCAATCAGTTTAATTTGTGGGAACAATTTACATAGAGATGGGTGTGAGAGTGTTATTGCTATTATGCTTTGCTATAACTTGCTTTCAGATTATTAGTGCTGTTGCTGTCAATATGATAGCAAAGCAGAAACATGCTTTGCTTCAGACCAAATGGTGGAATGATATTACCAGCAACTCCTCTGACCCTTGTTACTGGGGTGGCATTTACTGCGATGACAATGGAAGCCTTGTTGAGATGCAAGCACCATGGGATGATCTACAGCGCTTTCGGCTAGCAGATCTTGACCTAACTGTATTTCCCAATCTACAATCATTGATGCTTTCTGAGGTGGGTTTGATAGGTAGCATTCCGAATCAAATAGGAGCTCTTTATTATCTAAAGTATTTGGACTTGTCTTATAACAATCTCAATGGTGAGTTGGTGCTTTCTACTGTTGCCTTGTAAATTCAATGCTTGTTTGGGAACTCATTTTTTTCAACGGTGCATGTAAGTCAAAATAAACCATATCGAAATATGTAAAAATTATCTCAAAATCCATAAAATCACCTCAGAAGCCGTAACTCCTTTCTTCTAACGGATTTTCCAAACACAATCAATTTAGAAATGTTACATTTACCACTATGTAAACTAATACCTACATATATATGTGTGTGTAAAGACTCTGTGTGTCTGATTGGTGCATTCATTTATTAAATTTTTTTTTTTTGTATTTCTAGTTCATTCAATTTCACATTGGAACCTTTCATAATCTGTTTTTCTATTGATATGCGTTAGATGCCTATCTTGATCTCATAGCGATTATTTTTCAATGTCTATGGTATCCATCCTAAATCTGAAATACAATTATAAAAATAAGATAAATTAATGAAAAGGAAAATTAAGTATATCAAATTATATTATCATTCTGTTTCCCACAATTTTTGAAAATAATAAGAACTGATTATCAATATTACTACAGTTAAGTTTGAAAGTATTATTATTATTTATACATTTGAGGAATCACTTTCATTTAATTTCTTTCTTTCTATCTTTATAGAGATATAAGTAAACACAAGTTATATTTTAAGGGAAAACCTTCAAGTTAAGAATTTAATATTGACGAACACAATTAAGAACGATCATTCCATTCCAGCCACAGACACTTTGTTTTTCTTTTTCTTTTTTTTAATGAATAATAGTGCTTTAAGGGGATTGAAGACTAATGCTAAGGAAGACCATTAGCAGTTTTCCCCATTTCACACGCTTTGACTACTGCGGATGTGCATACCCCACAACGACCTTGACACGCAAACAATAATTTCAATATTCATCGATATATAGAGTATGTGTGTCTAGGAGTGCAGTCATTTGGATTTGCTATCGATCAGTTTAATTTGTGGGAACAAGTTAAATAGAGATGGGCATGAGGGTGTTATGTTAATACTATTATGCTTTCTATAACATGCTTTCAGATTAATGGTGCAACTGCTAACAATGATAGCAGAGCAGAAATATGCTATGCTTCTAACCAAATGGTGAAACAATAATCCCCACAACTCCTCTGACCCCTTGTCATTGGAGAGGAATATCATGGATGACTTAGAAAGCATTGTTTGGATGGATCATTCCATAGCTTCCTCGGCTAGCAAAAATCGACCTCACTGCATTTCCCAACTGACAATCATTGATACTTTCTGAAATGTGTTTGATAGATAGCATTCAGAATCAAATAGGAGCTTGTTGTAATCTCTTGCATTTTCACTTGTCTTATAACAATCTCACTGGTGGGAATGTGCTTTCCACTTACCTTGCAAACTCACTCAATTTTGAAATATTATATTTACCTTTATATAATCTAATACCTATATATTAACAGGTACCATTCCGTTGGAGATAAAAGCTCTTTATAATTTGGTGTCTTTAGACTTGTCATATAACAATCTCACAGGTGAGATATGTGCTTTTCACTTACCTTTCAAACTCAGTCAAGTTTGGAATATTGTATTTACCTCTATACAACTTGTATATATTGGCAAGTACCATTCCATGGCAGATAGGAAATTTTCCTAATCTCGTGGATTTAGACTTGTCATGTAACAATCTCATTAGTGAGATATGTACTTTTCACTTACCTTTCAAACTTATTCAAGTTTGGAATATTGTATCTACCTCTATACAATCTAATATCTATATAAATTGGTAGGTACCATTCCATGGGAGATAGGAAATCTTTATAAGTTCATGAATATAGACTTATCTTGTAACAATCTCACTGGTGAGTTCTCTTTTAAAACTTAGTTTTTATTAGATGAGATACCTTGAACATATTTGGAACTCAAAGAATGTATTTTGATACATACGGTTCTAACTCAGATAGGGGCTCATAATGATCTTTTTAGCTGGGTTTATTTTGCAACAACCTCATGTTTGTTACTCTTCCTTTCTTACAATTGCTGATTTGCCTTTGGGTTTTGTGACAAATCTTAAGATCTTATTTTTGTCCTCAAATTTATTCATTGCAGGTGATATCCCTTCTTCAATTATCAATTTGATATTTTTAAAAAACTTTGATGTTTCCCAAAATAAATTAATTGGTAGTATACCAGTAGGGTTTGGATTTCTTCATCTTTCTACTGTAAATATTTCCCAAAATAATTTTAGTGGATACGTTCCCTACTTTAAAAACGATTTTGAATTTCAAGGTAACTTTAGTCACAACAATTTTAAAGGAGTATTACCATCTAGAGTATGCAGTCTTCCACAAATGTGTAGCTTTGATTTGAGCTACAATAATATCTCGGGCAGTATACCAAAAGAACTTGGTAAGCTACACTACATCAACTTGTCACACAATCTTCTTAGCGGCTATATTCCAAGTGAAGTGTACAAAACTTTTCCACACGATATCTTCAATGGTAATAAAGAATTACTTGGTCCAGGCAAGATATATCATTCTTTTAAAGGGAAAATCATTATTCCTTTAACAATTGTTCTTGTCATCATATTTGTTGGGCGCTCCATCTTATTTGAATCTTTCAAAAAGAACAAGAAATCCAACATTGAGACAAGAGTAACAACAAATAGGGATTTGTTTTCCATATGGAATTTTGATGGAAAAATAGCATATGAGGATATCATTGAAGCAACAGAGGACTTTGACATCAAATATTGTATTGGAACTGGTGCCTATGGAAGCGTTTATAGAGCACAACTTCCTGGAGGAAAAGTTGTACAATTGAAAAAACTTCATAGAGGAGAATATGGGAACAAATCTTTTGCCAAGAGTTTTCACAATGAAGTAAAGATGTTAAGTGAAATTCGGCATTGCAATATTATAAAGCTCCATGGTTATTGTTTGCATAATCAATGCATGTTTCTCATCTATGAATATATGGAAAGAGGAAGCCTTTTTTATGTCTTGAATAATGATGAAGAAGCTAAAGATTTCGATTGGAGCAAGAGAGTGGATGCAATCAAAGGAATTGCAAATGCTTTGTTCTACATGCATCATCATTGTGTTCCTCCAATTATCCATCGAGACATAACAAGTGGTAATGTATTGCTGAACTCAAGGATGGACGCTTTTGTTTCTGACTTTGGCATAGCCAGAATCATTGATCCAGATACATCTAATCAAACTCTCATAGTTGGTACATATGGCTATGTTGCTCCAGGTTAGCTTGTCCAATTCTTCCCTCATACTTTTATTTTGTTTAACTCTTATAGGTATTTACCTTGGGATAAATACTTGACTTTTTTATTTTTGTCCATTGCAGAGCTCGCATACACCTTAGTTGTGACTGAAAAATGTGATGTTTATAGTTTCGGAATGGTAACATTGGAAACCATCATGGGCAAGCATCCTAGAGATTTGGCATTGTCCTTTTCGAAGACATATAATGAAATCAATTTGCTAAAAGATATCTTAGACCCACGTCTTCCGCTGCCATCACGAAAAGATGCAGGAGATGTGACTCTCTTGGTGACAGTAGCATTTGCATGCTTGAATCCATCTCCAAAATCTCGACCATCAATGCAGCAAGTGTCTCAAAGGCTTTTATCCTCCAACCTCCCATTAGCCATTCCTTTTAATAATATCACAGTCCAACATATAGTGAATAATCATGGTATGTTTGTTTGGTAGCTCAAATGTGACCTCTAAGGACTTGCCGGTTGCTGCAAGTTCTAGGTTTGAAATTATCGATATGTTTAATTTCTTGCAGTTGATATTTGTCCAATCATGAACACTTCACATTTCATGTTTGGCATAATCTTATTCTGGTAAAATAGTAAGGTATTAAAATTGAATTGTAAGGAATTTGGATGTATATAAAAACAACTATCAAGATTTCAAGTGTTATGTTATGGAATAAGCTCAATAAGATTTCAAAATACAATATATACTTGTAAGTTGTACGTAACTATCAAGTTATTAAACAAAAATGTAGTGGAAAATTCACTGAGTGTGCAATATGTGTGTTTGGACCCAATTATCCATTTCTTACAACAATCACACCATGATGAATGAGGGATTTTATCTGCACAGCATAATCCAAGATGGAAGTAAAACAAGCTGCAGCGAAAATCATATTTGCACATCTAAACCATTCAATTTTTGATCTAAAAGTTGAGAGAGATGGGGGATATGAAAAAGAGGATTATAAGAGAATCTGTGAATAATTTTTGTACTTGGAGAGGAAGAAACCAGAATCGGACATTATATTCATAGCCACGAGAAAAAAAAAACCTTCCTAGAGCTGCTAGGACAACAAAATATACCAAAGCCATTGGACAAAAAGAAATTTTCATGTAGTTAGAGCAAGGACAAAATAGACTTTTGACTATAGAAAACATATCAATTTTTTCCTTTTAAACCGTTCTCTAAGTTCATCTACTTATGATAATTCTTTAATATCTATTAGTTAGTCGTGAGGGATAACACTTACATGTACCTTATGGAAACACATTCCACTCACAGCTTGCTTCTATCTCATATTACTATAAACATAATTTATAGAATTATATATACATAACTATTTAAGTCATCCAGGCTTATACAAAAATAAATCCTTAACCACTAATTTAAACCAAAATTATATGTAAAGGGGGTTCTTCCATATTCCTCTTCATTATCCATCCTTTTCATCTTCTACGCTTTCCTTGTCACCACTTCCTTACCTTTTGAACTACTTGCCTTTGATGTATTTTGTTGAAATGGATGGTGAGATTTAAAATCTCTGTAGAAACCACAGTTTATCATATAATCATATATAATTCATAATCATACAAAAACAAGCCACATGTTCATATAACAATAATTCACATCATGAGGTTCTCCCTCAACAGTTTTGCACATCATGTGACCATATACAATAATAAATTGCATAACACACAACTATGTACTCCTACCTAAGTATTGCTCATCCCTTCTCATAACCGGCTATTTTGCAAAGTTTGCAAAGCAATATCCCTACTCCTTCACAAGTACCACTCTATTAAGAGCATACAATTGTTCTTTCACAGAACTGATTGATCCACATATCACAGCACACATAACACACATGGTATAAACAAGAATTTAGAATTAAAGACATAAGAATAAGATAAAAAGGGTTTCTACCTATATCCCTTTATTTATCGTTACCTCCTTCGGCAATCCCTATTTCCAGATCTCCTCATAGTACTCAAGCAAATATCAAATCCTAAAAACATACACATATAATATTACGTTAATTATATGTTTATCAAGCTTTATTGGACTCATCTTTCTCTCCTAGCTCCACTTCTACCTCTTTACATTATTTAACTTCCTTTCCTTGAATTTTGAATTTTTCAATTAATTTTGAAAAATCATAACTTATTCTATATAATTCCAAATACATTGGTTCAAGCTTCTATTTGAAATTCTCCCTATAGTATTTCAAGGAAAACAACCATTCACTAATTATAATACATCAATATCCTCAAATCAATGCTCAGAAGTTGCTTCTTGATAATCATCTTCTCCAAATTTTCATATTTCCAAACCAAATTTTATTTGTTCATAACTTACAATCCACTTGTCCAAATAATGCATTTTAGCACTCATTTGAAAGCTTGTTATGAGTACTATTTATTTATCAAATTCCATGATCAATAAAGACCATTTGATTATCTAAAATCTGTTCAAAGATACCTGTCCAAGATAAAAGCTTAATTGCTTTTATTTCATTATTCTTGCCACTTTACCTATAGTTTTCTTGTCCAATCTATCTAACTTAATTAAACAGTGGCAACATTGAATTTAAATCTTTCAATCCTTCAAACATTCAAACTTTACTTAATTCCTGTCAAATACTCCAAGAAACTCTAAACTTCATGCGATTTCTCCAAAGCAAACCATGTAATCCCCAATCACCAAAAATCTGAAATTCAACACCATGAAGTTTTCAAAATGCGATTCTCAGCTCAGCTTGCAAGTTTGCTGATGCTTATTTTATCACTCATTACCATTATTGCGACCGCCATATAATAGAGGAGAAAAACGTGCTCTACCTCATAACAGTGAATGGTAAAAGGGGAAAAAGGTACTACCCTCCTTCTTTGATATATCTACCTCATAATAGAGGAGAAGTTTTGTAACTAAAATATCTTTTCAATTGTGCCCAACTCACATGCTATATGTTTATATTAATTGCTTTTGGACATCTTTAAAGTTAACAATGCAACTTTTTGAATTTTTTCTTTTGAAGAAAAAAAGAAAGACAATATTTCACTTTCTAATACTATTAAGGGTTAAGTAACATTTTTACCACAGAAGCATACATGTTAGAGCACTGTGTATCTGAAAGTTTTCTTAGGATTAGATTCACACCGGAAGTTTATAAACGTAGCATTTTTTTACCTAAACCAATGAATCTTTAACGGACGTTTATTTGTCACTTATTTATTCGAAAGAGTTCTATGTTTATTCGAACGAAGCTCCCATCTTTAGCAAATTTGTACTTGCTCATGAAAATTTTCTAATTATTAAATCTATTAAAATTTTGTAATTCATGAATCTAAATTTTAATATATTATAAGATTTATTAAAATTTATTTAATGGTAAAAACTATGTAGGCACTTTTTTTGGATTTTCGAATATAACATGGTTTATTAAAAAATTTATTATGATATTTAATAAAAATATTATTTAAAAATTAAAAAAATATGTAGTCATCTTATAAATATATATTATAAGGTTGATTAAAATTTATTTAATAATATAATTATAGAAGATTTATATAATATATATTTTTAAAATTATATAAAAGCATATAAATTATTTTAAAAAACCTTACTTTTTAAACCTTACTACTGTCAACTTGATTTGAGAACTCTTCTTTGGTCTCCTTCACAAGGTTAAAATATAATCATAAAAAAGAAGATAAATTAATGAAAAGGAAAATAATTATATTAATTGAACTTTTATTCCCCTCACCCTAATCAAAAGAAGATAAGCTATCTTAATTATGAAGGGAATGAATGTTTACGAGTTACTTGTAAAATTGGTTTATCTATAATCTTTGATTTTTATTATAAGAGTTAGTTAAAGATGAAGTTTATATACATCCAAACTACTGTTCACTGGGTTTTAGAATTCTTTTTTTTCAATTTAATAAACAGGACAAAGGTTTGAGATTATGTATAATTCATTTGTTATGTAAATGTATTTTATTTTTTAATTCATCCAATTTCATATAAGAACCTTATACGCTCTTTTTGTTTGTCAATATGAAAGTGATTTTTTAATTGCTTTTAAGGATTTTTCAAACAAGTACTTTGATGCATGTTTTCATCTCCTAATGTTAATCTCTCTACCGTCTACATTGTAAATTTAAAATACAATTATAAAAATAAAGTAAATTTATGAAAAGGAAAATAAGTATATCAAGTTATCCTTTCATTCTTTTCCCTACCCAAATTTCGAAAATAATAAGAACTAATTATCATAATTACGTTGGAAAGTATTTTTTTTAACATTTGACAAGTCACTTTCATTTAATTTCTTTCTTTCTATCTTCATGCATGTAAGTAAATAGAACTTATATGTTAAGGTTGGAGTTTTCCAAGTGAAGACTTTAATATTGACCGAGACCAGTGGCGATGATCATTTCGTCCCAGAACCATGACACTTAGTTTTCTTTTCTTTTTTATGAATAATAGTCAAAGTCATTGATCAATGACTTTGCATAAGCCAATGGTATTCTCCAATAAAAAAGCACCGTGTTAAGAGTGTATTTTTTGTCAGTTTCCTTTTTTTTTTTTTAAACAAGCAGTGTTAAGGAGTCTTGAATCTTATGAGTAAAGCATGATGTATAAATTTTAGGGATTCTCCCTTTTAATAGGTCAACATTTTGTAATAAGCTCTCTTTTTTAACTTGAATTGTGTTTGCAATAAAGATATTTTTATTGAAAGCATGGTGTGAAGTCCGTTAGCTAGTAGGCTAAATTATGGAGGCGTTACAAGTGAAGTATGATTTACAAATTCATTAGATTTGCTTACTAATATGTTAGTCTTTTGAAATGAAGTTCCTTTTATGTTTATAACACGTAATAATAATTATAGTGATGTTACTATTAAGTCCTGCCATACTTTCCTCCCCCATATTGCCACTCCCACGATAGATGAGTAAAAACCTCTTTCAACTCGTAACAAGGGGTAATAATAGAAAAAGGTATTGCTTCCTATCCTTAATTTTTTAGAGGATAAAAAAAATTAAAGAAATTACTTTAAATTTTATATATTTTAAAATACGTATATGCATGATTATATAATATAAGAATTATAAGTCAAAAAAGCTAGTTTATTAAAAAAATGATAAACATTTGTTTACTTGTATAATTTATTTCTAAAAATTGTAAGAGTGAAGATGAGGAAGACAATAATTAATGCCCCGTTTGGTATGCGGAATTGAATTTGATGGAACTGGAAGTGGAATTGGAAGTGGAACTGGAAGTGGAAGGGAGATTAAAAGTATGTTTGGTATGCTGGAAGAAATGGAAGAAGTGGGTATGTGAAAAGACTAATATACCCCCTAGAGAAAAAAATTCCTTCCTTCCCCGAAAACATTCTTCCCTTCCCCACCTAACGACGATGGGCAATTCTGACCGGCAATCGAAGTGCAGAGAAGAAGACGACATTGCCATCTCCACCACCTTCGTCGACCTCGCCCCCTACACCGCCGCCGTCGACCTCGCCGCCTCCACCACGCGCAACCATGGAATTGGAGCTCGGAAAATCTACCACACTCAAATCGTGTCGATCGCATCCAGTCGCCCAGATGGCTCCTTGCTCCTCATCGTCGTCGTCGAAGATCTGAAGCCCATTGCCGTCACAAATTTCGTCCATGTGGCTCGTTGCTCGTTATCGTCGAAGATCTGAAGCCGGAGTCATCGCGAAGAGCAAGCTCATCGTCCACCGAGTGCACCATCATCGTCCTCCGTCGTCCTCCAACAGTGCACCATCATCGTCTTCCGTCGTCCTTGTCATTCCGTCAGTGAGGGTAAGGGTGGAAATGAGGAAGGATTTTTGGGTTGGAACTCGGTTCCATGGGGGAGGGGGTGGAACCGAGTTCCAACACTGTTCATGAAAGTGGAATCCATCAGAAATCCACTTCCACAGCACCAAACAGACATAGTTTTGATTTCAGTTCCAATTCCAAATCTCAGCCTCCAATTCCCTGCTACCAAACGTAGCATAAGTAACAACTTTTCCCATCTCACACGGTATGACTACTATGGACGTTTCAAGTTTGGCTCTGGTTTTCTGAAGTCATGGAAGGGGAAACAGGAGATGGTAAGTCGTGTGTGTTTAGTGTGTAGGCCGAAGAATTATCAGTCATTTATTCACTAAGTTTACCTATTCACAGCAAGCAATGGACCAAAACGTCATTACTGAATGCTGATTTTTATCCTCACTGTTTTTTAATTAACTTTAGAGAGAATCTTCGTACCTATAAAAATTTTGTTAATTAAAAATGAAAAGTGAGGAGAAAAATCAACTTTTTAGTTTAATTAGTTTGTAAAATGAAAAATTAACATTTTAAAAAGAATTAGTTGTTTCCGAATATATTTTATATTTTAATTTTCTTTTTCATTTTTCAATCCATTAAAATAAGTACATTGTCACATCGGCTTGCAAGCTGGCTGATTGAAGACTTTTCTTGCGTTCTAGTCCTCTTGGTTGTAGTTATTAAGTTGATTTGGGAATACGGTAGAGAAATACTTTTACGTAAGTCGAGGTAAATATATATAGTAAATTATCTCGTTTTACACAAAACACTGTTGAATGTGTGTTTGACTTTTAGAAACGTTTCAAACAAACCCATTAATTGCATGATGTAATAATATGATTACAGTTTGTATTAAAAAAAGCAAAAAGGACTTTTCTTCAAACTTGCAAGATATGCTAAAACTTGTGATCATTCTAGTTGTGATACCGCCAATGACCTTGGGTCCGTTTGTTTCAACGTCAGCAAGCCTCAGAAGTCCTTTTTGGATGCCAAAAGCACGGTGGTCTCACTATGGTCAGTTTGGTTCAGCGTCTACAGAAAATGTTTTCTTCAAAGAAAGTGGTTTCTGGTCAGAAGTAGGAATGAGCAGCTTTTGGGTCATGGTGGAGGTAAGCCATCTTCCAGCTCATTCTTTGTAGCTACTGTCGCATTCTTCGCCAGGTGATTGACGGCAAAATCGAGCTCAGGTGCTTGACGGTAAAAAAAATATCAAAATCCAATGTGGTCGTTTGTGAAATAACATGTCTAAAGTTCCATAACCATGCTCCTCATCATCTCATCATTGGCTCTTCTTCACCTTCAATCACCGTCGCAGGGAAGGAAGACCATGAAATCCGCTCTTCATGTTAGTCGTCATTGTCACTGCAATGGACGTTGAGAGATTATATGGTGGTGGGTGGGTGAATGGAGGAAGTGAGTAATTTATGCCTCCAATCATACTTCGATGCTTCTAATAAGATAATCAATTGGTATTTTTGTGATGGGGTTGGGAGGGGGAGAAAAAGGAAAGACAAAGGGAAGGATCAGAAAGTAGAGATTATTATCTTTGTGATGGTATTTTTGTCCCATTAAAAAAATTTGTCTCATTAAAAAAATTAGGTATTTTTGCATAACAAAGGTTTTTGGTGATACATTCATTGTTTTTCTCCTCAAAATTATCACAAATGGTTAAAATAAAATATGTATGAATGTGTAATATTTAATAAGATTTATGTCCTTTTAACTATTTTGCCATAAAAATCACTTCTCCAACATTTATTCAAACGCTTTCTCATTTTTTTTAAAAAGTCACTTTTTCACCACTAATATAAACATAAATCATGTTACACTTTTAACTTCTACTCAGAATTCATTTTCCAAAATAACTTCTAGAAAAAAAGTCATTTCTCTCACAATTTATCCAACAGATGCCTTGACGCGTAAACAATACTTGCAAAGCCATAATACCGCCGACGACCTTGATGCATAAACAATACTTGCAAAGCCATTCAATATTCCTTTATGACTGTGTGTTAGATGCATGTCTTGATCTCATAACGATTATTTTTCAATCTCTATGGTATCCACCGTAAATTTAAAATATAATTATAAAAGTAAGATAAAATAATGAAAGGGAAATAAAGTATATCGAATGATATTCTGTTTCCCACGGTTTTTGAGAATAATATGAACTAATTATCATTATTACTATAGTTAAGTTTGAAAGTATTATTATTTATACATTGGAGAAGTTACTTTCATTTCTTTCTTTTTTTCTATCTTTATGCATATAAGTAAACAGAAGTTATATTTGAAGGAGAAAACCACGTCCAAGTTAAGAATTTTATACTGACTAACACAGCTGAGAATGATTTTTCTTATTTTTTTAATGAATAGTGGTGAAAGTCATTGGGCAAGCGATGTCACTTTAAAGAGATTGAAGACTTTAACGTTGATGAAGACCATTAGCAACTTTTCCCATCTCACACTCTAAGATTACCACACAAAAAAAAAAAAACAAACGACCTCGACGCGAAAACAGTAATTTCAAAGCCATTCAATATTCCTCAATATATAAAGAATGTGTCCGTCTAAAGGTGCATTCACTTAATAATTGATGAGTTTACTTTGTGGGAACAAGTTAAATAAAGATCCGTGAGAGAGTGTTATTGTTATTATGTTTTACTATATCTTGCTTCGAGATTAATGGTGCAGCTGCTGCCACTATGATAGCAGAGCATAAACATGCTCTGCTTCAAAGCAAATGGTGGAATGATGTTACCCACAACTCCTCCGACCCTTCTTACTGGCAAGACATTTATTGCGATGCCTTTGCAAGTGTTGTTGAAATGTATCTACCACCATTGGTCGCTCTACAACACCCTCAGCTAGCAGATCTCAACCTCACTGCATTTTCCAACCTACAATCATTGATACTTTTTGAAATGGCTTTGATAGGTAGCATTCTAAATCAAATACCATCGTGTCGTAATCTTTTCCATTTGGACTTGTCTTGTAACAATCTCACTGGTGAGAATGTGCTTTCGACTTACCTTTCAAAGTTACTCAAATTTGAAATATTGTATTCACCTATGTACAACCTAATACCTATATATATATATTAGTAGGTACCATTCCATGGCAGATATGAAATCTTCCTAATCTGGTGGATTTAGACTTGTCATGTAACAATCTCATTGGTGAAATATGTGCTTTTCACTTACCTTTCAAACTCATTCAAGTTTGAAATATTGTATCTACAACCTAATACCTATATATATTGGTGGTACCATTCCATGGCAGATAGGAAATTTTCCTAATCTAGTGGATTTAGACTTGTCATGTAACAATCTCACTGGTGAGATATGTGCTTTTTACTTACCTTTCAAACTCATTCAAGTTTGAAATATTGTATCTACCTCTGTACATACTAATACATATATATATAGGTAGGTACCATTCCATGACAGTTAGGAAATCTTCCTAATCTGGTGGATTTAAACTTGTCATGTAATAATCTCACTGGTGAGATATGTGCTTTTCACTTACCTTTCAAACTCATTCAAGTTTGGAATATTGTATCTACCTCTATAAAACATAATATATATATATATTGCACTACTACAAAAGGTACTTTTTACGCCCTATTTTTAACCCAATAGGCGCCCTTTCTCGGGGGGGAGAGGGGGAGGCGTAAATGTGAGGGACGTAGAAAGTTAGGGCCTACGGCCCCTTATTATAGGCGCCTTCCTTCCAATATAGCTTCTATTTTAATAAATTCCCTTCTATTTTATTAACCCCACCTAATTCAACTTACAGTTACATTTTATACACCAGATCAATTCCAGACATAATAAACACATAGCAGGGTTAGACATATATATCTACCTAAGCCAAGTCCTTGTTGCAGCGAAACACAAAAGTCATTATATCATTGTACATTTGTGAAAGAGTAACACCATTCATCATATACAAGTCGACATGAAGAGTTGAAACTATATATATTCACCTTGAAGAAATAAGCATTATCTACAAATCAAGAAGGCGTTTGGCCAACAAATCTCGTATCAAATCAATGTCACCAGCCATGTAAGTATCGTTATTATCAAAAACCTACAAATTTAAAAACAATTATTAGAACGATCCAAATTCATCAAACTAAACAATTAACTCATCAATATTTGATAGATTGCATATTACCTCTTCCAAATCTCTACTCAATCCGCTCTGAATAATACTATACATGTAACTGATGACATAATACCCGCACTCATTATTGCCTGATTGTCGAAGGCACTAAAGATAAAAAACATATTGTCAAAAAGTATAAAGGGATAAAATGACTTTCAATGAAAGAACTTAAAATCAAAGTACTTACTTTTGAATAAAACCACTATGTGTTTTTATTTATACCTT
>JANTPZ010114542.1:0-14879 GCA_025593235.1 Vachellia pachyceras
GAAATTTCCCAGAGCTGCTTTTCTTCTATATTTGCGGAATTCCTGAAATCAAATAGCAAATATGGGCAGTATCATTTGCTCATGATGCAATTTAGGCACAATAAATCATTATTCATGGCATATGACCCCAAAATTATACTGATCCAAGTCAACAACTCCTAATACCAATTTAAGCATAAAAGGGTCATGTATGGACTAAATTTGATTCTAAAACTCTGGAAATTCCAACAGAAAACTAATACTAACATGGCTACATCATCCCCACTAACCATTTTAGGTGGAAGCTAATTAAAGAGTAAGGAGAAAGTCCATGATGCTTGAAGCAATATTTATACATGTGAATGACTGTGGATTTTATGATGTAAACTTATGTTATTTTGCTTAAAGATTGTAATGTGACATGTAAGTTAAACTCATGCATGTATGATGGACATATGGTAACTAATGTATGCCATAAGAATACTAAATTACATAGGTTATTAGGATCAAGAAAGGTTTAGAAATCAATATGTGGAGTTATGAAGTTAAGAAGAGGTAAATTTGGCTAAGTATTAGAAGTGAAGTTGGTCAAACCTCCTAATTTAACCTGTCATTAAACAGAATAAATGGCCTCCAAATGAGTTGAAATTTTTTAGAAAAATAGTTCATGCTACAAGCTTTAAAATTAGAATTGAGCTTATAATTATCAAATGATGTTCCAAAGTTGGAAGAAAATCACAGAAAAACCTGGGAAAAATGAAAAATTACCAAATGAACAGTGCATCTTTGCGAAATAAACTGTTTCAATTGGGCAAGTTGATAACCCAATGAGTATTTTTCCCATGTAGAGGAACTTTTAAGATTCAAATAGAAATTGGAAGCACTCAATTTCGATTTTCTAGAATTATGAATTTTCGAAGTTGGACCAAAAATTTGTGAATAGTGATGTGAATAGTAACCTTAAACTTGAAAATTTATCTTCCACACTTTGGTTACTCTAAGTCACTAAAGATCTAAAGGTGCTTCCAAATGGATATAAAATGAAGCTAAAGGCAATATTAAGGAGTGTTACAAGAGTGACAAGTGGCTCACTCTAATCCCCACACATCCTCTTTTTCGAAAATGCCCTTTATCTAGTTTCCGGCTATTGAAAATGCTTTTTGTGAATTTTTTTTATCATTAAGGCCATGTATGCATAGCACCGGTAATGCAAACCAGCCCGCAGGTTGCGGGTTGCATTTTTGCTGCCCGCATCGCCCACCAACATTAATTTTTTTAATTTTTTTAAAAAATTAAATTTCTTTTTTGATTCTTTGTTTCCCAATTTTTTTCATAACATTGCATAGTTATATCATATTAATTGAGTCATATGATTCTTTTTCTAGTAATAAATTTTCAATAATGACATTTTCATGTTTTAAAGTAAAAATATAACTATTAATGTGCTATTATAATTTTAAATATAGTGTTATAGAAAGTTGATATGAAAAATAAAATATTCTATACTATTTTTGAATGTATTAAGTATTATTTATTATACTTTAAAAAATATTGAGATGAAAAAGGTAAGAAAAATATATAATATAGTGTTTTCAAAATAAAAAATTAAAAAAATAGGTGGCGGGTTCGTGGGTTGGGTATCGCGGGCTGTCGAACCTACGTTCAGTCCTCAGAGCTCCTCTGAGATTTTCCAATTCATTAACAACAATAAGATCAGGCTTCTCAAGCCTTTACATCAGGCTTAGATGTCAGATAGGTATAATGTCAGATAAAGTAATGCTCGAGTTTTGTTTCTCAATACTCGATTGTTGATAAGAGAAAACAAGTGTAAATTTGAATTTCATAAAACAGTACTCAAGTTTCAAAGTCAATGCTCAAGTATTCATAACACTCTTGAAGTAACTCGAGTGTATTTGAAGTGTTGCAGAAGAGTTGAAATTGAATTGAGTGTTGAAATCAGGTACTCGAGTGTTGGAAATACTTTCAGCTGCTACTCGAGTTTTTAACAAAAAGTTTGAAGTAAAGTCATTTTGAAATACCACAATACTCGAGTGTTCAGTTCATAGTACTTGAGTATTGACATTCCTTTTACCATTACTCGAGTTTCCTAATGTAACTATTGCGTTTGTTTAGAAGAGAAAGCTTGATATTCGAGTATTAGAAACCAATACTCGAGTGTTAACAACACTTTCATTATAAACTCGAGTGTTCTGCTTCAAGTGTTGAGCCACATTTGAAAAGAGAGCCCAATACTCAAGTGTTATAAACCAATACTCAAGTATTGGTAATACTTCCATTACAACTCGAGTGTTTTGCTTCAAGTGAAGAACTGAGGTTTGAATAAGCAACTCGATACTCGAGTATTGTTAATACTTCCATTTGTAACTTGAGTATTCTTGTTCAAGTGTTGTTCTGTATTTTGAAAATGAAGTTCGATACCTGAGTGTTACAAGTCAGAACTCAAGTGATGACAACACTTCCATTACAATACTCAAGTTTCATATGGAAGTATTCAGTTATAAAGCATTTTGAGTTCCAATACTCAAGTTTCAGAAAACACAACTTGAGTTTTGTAAAAAATTTATTTGTAACTCGAGTTATCAAAGGGATTACAGTACTAGAAAATATTTAGAAAGCACGATACTCGAGTTTTAAAAATCATAACTCGAGTATTAGCAATACTTCAATAACAAACTCGAGTATTCTTTGAAAGTTTTGAGTTTTAAAAAGATTTTTCACTTCGATACTCGAGTTCTTGGATCCATAACTCAAGTTTTATTGAAAGAACCATGTAAAAACTCCATTTAGATTACGATACTCGAGTGTTGGTAGGGGAAAACTCGAGTTTTGCTTCATAATTTGAACTTGCATCAGGTCACAGCACATAGCTCAATTTGCAACGGCCATAACTCTTTCAATTCAACTCTAAACCTTGTCAATAATATATCAATAGAAAGCCCTGCAAGTCTACTTTCACATGAAATAAGACTCAATCCCAAATATATTACTTAAAGAAAGTTATGATAGATACAATAAGCAAAGGTCAGAGATAAAACGTTCAGTTTTGACCACCAAGTTTAGAAATTTATATCTCCTCCATTTGAAATCATTTGATGCTGTTCTTGGTGTCTATGAAACGCATTTTGAGTATAGTTTTATATGCAATTGGTTTCACATCAATCGGGCTTGTAATTTGGGAGATATGGTCCAAACATATGTTGAGCTAACAGAAACTAGAGGAGGCTGATACTCGAGTGTTACGATCCAGTACTCGAGTATCGACTTACAGAAGGTCAAAACTCGAGTTTTGTGACCAAATACTCGAGTATTGACTCCAAAATTCAATACTTCAAGTGTATACTCGAGTTTTGCTTCCAGTAATGCCATAGGAAACCCCAAAAACTCATCATACTCGAGTATTATGATCCAATGCTTGAGTATTAACTTCAAAAAACAATTCTAAGCATTTAAATGAATCTAAGATGAATGGTTAATCAATTTATAATGATAAAACATATATTTAATATATTTAAACTTTCAAATTGAATTATTTAACCACATCATCCTCCCATTAAAAGAATGCACAAATATTGATTAACCAATATGCATTGTAAAATCATTATGCATGGTAAATATGTATTGTAAAAACTTTTTACATTATAAAAACATTTTGCTCTTTTATATTTGACATCATCAAAACTAATCATATCTAACACACATGGCTTAGGCTATATATTCTAACTTATAAATTCAAAATGTGAAGGAAATAAAACTATTTTCTTAGCGCATACACACACATTTATATTGTTCAGAACAATATGTATCACCTAGTTTTACTAATTTTCTAAGATTGAAGCATATCATAAATATAAAGGCTAACTTAGATGTTGGAAATTGTGTCATAGGGTCCAATCATTTTACCTCAGACATTGTTTATTTTAATGTATTTTCTCCATTTAATTGTCATAGTTTTTGCACGTTCATCATGATAATTGCATCTATTGGCAAATTATAAAGATTGTCCTAAATGTCCCTGGTTGGTTATCTATGTGGAAGCAAAGATAAAATAAGACCAGTATGACTTTGATAAGGTCTAGTCATAAGCACTTGTAAGAGTACACAATGCCATCTAATGTTGTGATGAATCCTAAGGTACTCAATGCGATTACACAATAAAGTGGAAAGAAGTTGGGTTTAAGGACAATGAAGATGAAGACATAGAAGTTGATTATGATGAAGAGATACAAAAAAAAGCCTCAACTTCTAGTGGTGTACCTTCATCTGAGAGCAAGAAAGAGAAGACCCTTTTAAAGAAAAAGCCATCCACACAAGCTGAAATTCAAGCGGATGATGTAGCTGAAAGTGAAGTCCAAATGCACCATTATAAAGCCTAAAGCATTAAAGGTAAAGCGGTAAATTGCAAAGACATTCCTTTCCCTCATTCCTATCTTTAAGGCAAGAAAAAGCTAGTGAGAAGCATAATAATGACTTGTATGAATTGTTTAGCAAAATTGAAGTCAATATGCCTTTGCTTGAATTGGTTAAACAACCTAAATATGCCAAAATTCTAAGGGACCTATGTTAATATAAGAATAGATTCAAACCAAATGAGATGGTCCAGTTGCCTTCCAATGTAAGTGCCTTATTCAAACCTCAACTACTGGTTAAGTGTTAATATCCAGGTAGTTTCAATATTCCATGCACTATTAGGAAGCATACTATTCATAAGGCATTACTTTACCTAGAGGCAACAATAAATATAATCCCAAAATCAGTTTATGCATCCCTAGGTACCACTATCCTCAAGCCCACTAGTGTTATTTTGCAATTAGCATATTAAACTATTAGATATCCACATTGGGTGCTTGAGGATGTATTAGTGAAGGTTAAAGATTTGATCATTCTTGCAGACTTTTATCTGTTAGATATGTTTAAGGATACTCTGAGTAAAGGTGGACTGATTTTGGGAGACCTTTTATGAGGACTACAAGAACTGATATTAAAATGCATGAGGGTTCCATTATTATGTTTGTTATGATAATTTTGTACATTTCAACATACATAAAATTATAAACAACCATATGAAGATTACTCCTTGCATTATGTTCATTTTATTGATGAATTGCATGATAATACTTCTGTTGAGCATGAATTTGTTTCTCATTAGCAATTGAGTCATGTTGATGCACAAATTATTACTCCTACCCCTTCTCACTCATATTCTTCCATTCCCTCCTCACATGGTATGATGTAAAGTGTTATAATGCTAGTTCGTTGGATTACACTCTTTCCACTCAATGTGCTTCTTTGCCTAATAATGTTATGCTTGTTGAGTCTTCCAGTAACCCTAGTACAATTAAGAAAGGTGTTGTTTGTGACAATAGTGCAGGGTATAGTGGAGATGCTAAGACTCATGCAAAGAGGCCTTTGAATATTTTTCAAGCTTTGAGACATGTTTCTAAACTAGTGAAGTTAGTATGCCAACTCCATACTAATCCATAAACCTAGCCAAGAGAAGCCTTTAAGTTCTAAGAATGGCTGATCCGCATGGCATAGATGATAGTATTAAAAACTTATCATTGTCAAACCTTGGAAACAGATCAAAACAGTTGTGATTTCCAAGGATTGCACTATAGGGTGCAACCCCAGGGTCGTTCCCTACGGAGCCTCATGCACCACTAGTTAGTTAGCTTGTGATTAAGTTTACTTTGGAGTTGAAAACCGTGTTTGATTCAAAACTGCATATAATGGAGACTAATTACAAAAAAAATTTCTTTTTGGGATTTTTTTGGTTTTTTAAAATGCAATAAAAATAGGATTGAAATGCAAAAGGTATTAAGTGATGGTTTTCCTCTTGGAAATGATTTAGGCTTTCATAGTTCACAAAAAATGAGGGAAAACAGTAATTTCACACTAAGTTTCATACTGAAAACCCCAACAACTCACTGGGTCAGAAATTCCATGCAATGAACTCCATTCTATGAAACCCTTTAAAAACAATTATTGTGTATAAAGAAATTGCCAAGTGAAAAATCCAAATCAATGCAATATTCCTCAAATATCAAGCACAACTAGGAAGATAAAAGAGAGCAACAAAGATGTAATTGAATAAGTAGAAATGAGACTTCACTCTACTAAGTCAAACACAAAGCAAAATCAATACACAAGTAATCTAAGTTTGGCTCGACTGAGACTAAGTATTTAAGTACAAATTGCAAGTCCTAACTCAGAAACTATGCATTCTATAACATAAATACAGATTAAAACTACTACTCCCCCTTTTGGCACTTTGATCTCAAGCCATCTTATCACCAAGAGGAAAAGAGATGCTCAGCTTCTCATATCAAGCAGTTTAGGACTCCGGATGGATGGATGAAGATTCATGATGGAATTTAGGGATGAGATGAAGTGAAATTGGGGTTGTGAAAGCAATGAAATTGAGAGAAGAAAAAAAGAGATGTGTATGGATGGATTTCTCTACCTCCTCCTCCGTCCCTTCTTTAAGTTTTACCCAAAATGGAATATTTCAACTGCTTTGGGTCGGATCCAACAAGGTGGGTCGAGTATTTTTTCCAATTGGAGCATAATTTGGTGTTGTTACGTGATATTTGTCACGCGAACCTCTCCTGAGAGTTCTAGCTCACTGGCTTGATCTTTGGAAGTGGCAAACTATGAATTATGCCGCAGCGAACTGTTCCAGAGATGTCTCCACTTGTTATTAGCTAGAATTCCTAAAATAAAATAGTAAACATTTGAAGTATCACTCGCTTATGATTATAATTAAGTGCAAATGTGTCATTTTCATGGCAAATGCACCTAAAATCAAGCTAATCACAATCAACAACTCTAGTTTCCAAATTAAGCTCAAGAAGGGTCATGATTGGGCAAAAATGCATAAAATGCTTTGGAAATTCAAGTAAGAATACTATAGAAATAAAACTCAATCAAATCCCCCACACTTAAACCTTTGTACTCCTGAACAAAGCTTTTTAAAAACATTTAAATGATCAATGCATTCAGAATCTATCCACATGAGTACATGACTATAGAATTCAGTAAAAGCATTTGTCAAGAAATTAACAACGATCAAGGAAGAGACAACAGTAAATAGATCCCTGAGAGAGTTCAATTCAAAAGACTGAATAAAAGAGACTTCCTCTCAAGGAAAAGTGTTTCTCTCTCAGCTCACTTAGTAAGGACAATTTCACTCATGGTCTGCTTAATTAAATCTCTACTATAAACTTGTAATTATTCTACCTCTCCACCACAAGTCAATACCGTGCAAATCAAGAGGACTTTGTGGTTAAAATGGATAATGGAGGTTAAAGATAATGAAATGAAATTATGAAATAAGTTCTTGAATATACAGCATGGTAGAAAACTAAACATGTCAATACCTTTGCCAGAATGTAGAGAAATATGCTTTCAAATATAAAAAAATTTCTTTCTTTTCTTTCTTTTTTATTTATATATATTATATATATATATTTATAATTTTTTATGAAAAGAAAATTAGCCAGCATTATGCTTGCACATAATGATATAGTTTTCCAATGCTGGTTTCCACGAATGATTGGCTCAAAGGGGTGGCAACAGTTAAATTTTTCTTTCTTTAAGAAGAGACTGGCATATTGCTTTCAATCTGTTATGCACTGTTGGGAACCTTGAAATCATTGTCCTGGAAGCTTTATCTATTTTAGGGACAATTACCATTTACCCTAATGCATTCTTTGCTATAAGGTTAGTTACTGCTTACTCTTATGAAGTTAATGTTCCTTGGGCCTTTAAATTTAGTATTGGACACTTATATACTTGAGATTGAGCTGACATACTCATAAGGTTGCTTCTTCCTGATAGTTTATGACACTTCTTTTCATATTTTTAAAATAACAGTACAACAATTCGCATCTTTCAATTCATACTTAATTAATGGACACAAATTTGGCTATATCATGTTTGTGTTCTTTGAAACTCATGATCACCATCTTTTCCATCCTTGATTTCTTTGTTGTCTGAACTCCCCTTAAGCTGAGATATCATATTTTCTATCACACCAAAAACACTGTTAAATGCGGTAAATTATTGTTCTATTTCTTCTCAATGCTAATATTACCTTCTATTTCAGTTATCGAATGCTATTATTACCTTCCATTTTTTGGTTTAACTGTGTCAAGTGATTTTATTTTTGTAGGAAAAAGAGACTGGAAAGAGGCCTATGCTATCCCAATTGTATTTGGCTACATATAAGAAGAAGAAGGACAATCAATGGGTTGATGATGTAATATCCACCATTTTTCTATAAATGGAGATAGAGTCCAAGCCGACAGTGATGAGACAAGTTAAGGCCAGTAATAAAAGTACAGAAAGAGAAGCTGTCAATGGAGCAAAGAGACCCTGGTTAATTTAGTCATAATGCTTTGAAATTTCTAAATATATAAGTTAGGGACATAAATGTCATTAAGTATAAAGACCAAGGGCAATATGGTCATTGGATAAAAAGGACCAAACCAGTAGTCAGAAGTCGAGTTAGAGCCCACAAATAGAAAGCACGGAAAAAGATGATGCCGAAGGGTTAGAAAACCCCAAGTCAGACAAAGCTCAGCGGTAGAAATTTTATAAGAACTCCGCAGTTAAGCGTGCTCACCCTGGAGTAGTATAAGGATGGGTGACCCCCTGGGAAGGACCCAGATGTCATGACACAAAAAGATCAAGGGCGAAAAAGTCAAGGGCAAAATGGGAATTATGAAAGATTAGACAAAATAAAGGTCATTTGACAAAGTCAAAGTCAAAAAAAGTCAAACAGTTGACCAAAATATCAGAAAAATTCATAGATGCCAAAAAGATAGAGTAGAACTCACTGATTACCAGTGATTCGACTGATTGCTAAAATTCGGCCTAGATTATGATTTATGAATTTTAAAGATTCAATTGCTGAAAATAATGAGGTACCAGGAGACCTCAATCAGTTGAGTTCAGGGCATAGAAAAATAAAGTGAATTTTATAGTAATTAATAAAATTATTACCAAGGATCTACCTAGGATAGTAACAGAAGTCAAGAGCTTTCTGAGCCTAGCAAATTATTACAGATGTTTTATACAAAACTTTTCTCAGATTGCCTTGTCACTGACTAAGCTAATTAAAAAGAATCAGTCTTTTTGTGAAATGACAAGAACACCCATACGTATGATTTAGAGCTAGCAGCGATAGTTTATGCTTTAAAGAAATGGAGGCACTAGTTATATGGATCAACCATCAAGTTGTACTATGATCATAAGAGTCTCAAGTATTTACAAGATTAGAAAGAGCTGAACTTGAGACAGAGATGCTAGATGGAGTTGATCAAAGACTATGACTACCTGATAAAGTATTAACCAGGTAAAGCAAATGAAGTTGCCAATGCACAGAACAGAAAGATAGAGTAGGTGGCTATAATGATGATGAAAGAGCAGAGACTGATATGGAACCTCCGAGATGGGGTCTATTGAATCAGTTGTAGATAGAGCCTAATAGATACGAAACCACTCATATCCTCATAACACAGAGGAAGAGACCAAAGAAATTCAGAAAGAGGATCAGATTGCAGAGAGTATAAAGACTCAGATGAGTCAAGGGGGAGCCAGGGAGTTCAATAAGGCCCCTGAGGGAGAAGTAAAGTTCAGAAATAGATATTATATCCCTTCAAAATCTGCTTTGAGGCAGAGAATATTAAATAAGACCGAGCCTTACCTCTGGAAATGAGATAGAGGAGATGATCAAGGAAAGAATCTCTAATAGTCCAGTAACATTAGAGGTTATTAGATATCCCCAGCTATGGGTAAACTAGGATATGGTTGTGTGCTGGACAAAGTACATGTTATCAGAGATAAAGTTTCATACATTAGAATCATCTAAAAGTTTAAAAGAGTTACAGAACAAAGAGATAGGATATGTATAGTAATGAAATCCTGTCTAGTGATTCTAATGCCAGAGATATATAGTTTGAATAGTTGAAGCACAGTTATGAAATAGAAATGCTATTTTGGGCTATAATTTATGATAGCTAAGTATGAGGATGAATTGGCCAGACGTTGACTAAGTTGTGGATAATTTTTTAAAGAAATTAGAAAGTAGACAGTACTAGAATACTAGAGTTGCTGAAAGGCCTATTAATTATTAAAAGTAAGCTAGATAGAGTGTAATAGACACAGTAGTAGCAGCAATTTCAATAACCACAACAAACTTCTCAACTTATGTCAGTCCAAGTTCAGTAGCAATAAAGGCAGAGTATTAGTAGCGGAGTTTGAAGATACTTCGTGATGAATTATCTGCTAGCATTTAGGCTTAAATATTTGTATGATAAATAATTCCTATAAGAATAAATTGTAAAGATGAAATGACCATGGATGAAATGGTCAAGGAATCTTAAGAGCTACCGAAGAGAAAGTCAGGTAGCCCATCATAATGATACAGATGATGAGAAATAGATAAGGAAGTGATATGACACCCCATAATAGTAAAGGCAAATCATGTAGAATTTAGAGATACCTTATGCAATGAGATTTAAACTAGTGAAATTTCACTATGTTTTCAGGCATCGCAGAAGGGTGTGATCTTCAGGACAAGTATGAAAATGAGAAATTAAGTTCTCATTGGTAAATGCCACTGCTAAATAAGTAAGAAAGCTCAGGAAAGGTTCCCTGATTGGGGATAAGGTATGTTGCGTTATGATGAGAAGAGGAAGTACCCAACAAAAAGCATACCAGAGAAAGCTTTAGCTAAAGGTATCTTTCTAAAGTTTGGGATGGTGATCTTCTTATGCCATCGCCGTAGTTAGACGAGCCACTTCCTGATAGACAGGAAGAAGAGCATAACCTTGATAAATAGGGATCAGGTGGGACCAGTCGCCACAGTTAGGCGAGCTACTTCCTGACAGACAGGGAGAAGCGTATTTCTGATAGACAGGAATAAGATAGAATTCCAATGGGAAACTATTGTGAGCTTCTCATATTGTTCCACAAAAGAAAGAAAGCAGTAAAAGTAGGGCATATGGAATAAACCATTACCAATATGAAAAGAGAGAGAATGAGCTAATAGCAGTTAGGGATAGGATCCTTTGAATAGCTGGGTACCAGATAAACCAGTGAGATGAACATAATCTAAGTCCTCTTTCTTAGCAACGTCATAGTAATGATCAGAAAAGAAGTAGTAAAGATTGTTGAATCCTGAGATATAGCAGATTGGCATAAATAAACATTGAATGAATCAATGTCCGAGAGTTTAAATAGTAGTAAAAGAGATATGGCCAGAGAAGGATGAGCTAAGAAGCACGAAAGGAAAAGAGACATTTTAGAAAGGTGCTAGAGCAAAAAAAAAAAAAAGAGAAGGAATAAGCAAGATCTCAGAAGACATTTCTAGTTTCTAGGAATAGTCTTGGGAAATTATTAGTCTAGCTATCACTGAGGATAGATAACTTATTCTTAACCCATGTTCCATGCTCTAGAGGTTTCTAAAGAGTAAGAATGACTCCCTTAGTAATGTTATGAGGCAAGGGTCAGGGACCAAGCCTACAGAATGGCGCTAACGCCCATAAGGTCAAAGTGGACCTCAGTAAAGGAGCCTATGAAGAGGCTCGGAGTCAGAAGCATGATACTGCTCTTAGAACATGAGAATGAGATGACCAAGAATGGGTTTAAGATAAGAAAATGTCCTCACGATGAATAGATAGTACAGAGAGGTACCCTTGACTATTTCTTTAGATAGGCTAGCTGTCAATGAGAGTAAGCTTATTTCAATCCCTAAAAAGAGGGAAAGTAAAGAAAGTAAAGACAAAGCTATAAGTCTTGAATAAAGTATAGTAAGGCTAGCTAAAGTGTCAGAGAGCTTTAAAGATTGAGCTTAAAGCCTCACGTATAAATACTAGCAAATAGCTATGAAGCTAGTTAAATAGCATGAGATCTAGAAAGTAAAGTAAAAGTTTCTCTGAATTATAAAAGCACAGAAGAACCAAGGGAAGTGAGAAAACTTAAAAGTTCTCTATTGGAGTGTTGAAGTTTAGAAAAGAATGTTATAACTCTACAAAGCCAGCTACGAGGCTATATGTATAACTTAAGAAAGATCGAGAGAAAGTCCTAGAAATTACACGAACTCACCAAATATCGAAAGAAAAGACTTAAGGGTGAGTTAAAGGCAAAGACACAGAAAAGAGACAGATAATAAAGGTCAGCAAACAATAAAGCTGATTATTGAAACATGAGGTAAGAAGTAAGGAAGCTTTGGAAATTCTATTTTTTTAAAAGTAATAGTCAGATAGTAAAGATCAAGAAGCTCTAATAAAGAGAGAAATTGGCATGATTCTAAGACAGTTATAGAATGGCTTAGAAGATAAAGCCGAAGAGATGTTACAAGTCAGTAACTAATTCATGTCAATAAGAGAAGACGACCGTTAGAGTTAAGGTTGGAGATCAAATACCTTTGAGAGTATCTCCAATAATGAAGATTAGGTTAGTCTTCAAGACCAAATAAGCCTAGTCAAAGATATGTATAGAATGTTTAAAGTTGAAAGGATAGTTATTGTTTGGCCTTACCCGCAAAGCCTGAGTCAAAGGCGCCATGAATTTTCTGTTTTCCATATAAAAGGAAAGATCCTACAACAGATAATTATAAAAGCATTTTGGAAAGAGCTAGCACCAGAGAAAGTATCTAGGGGAAACAAAAGAAGGGATGAAAGTCAAGAGCCTAGAATTAATGACTCAGATATGTAAATTTCGAGGATGAAATTTATTTTAAGGGGAAGAGAAATGTAATATTCATCATTTTTCTGTAAATGGAGATAGAGGCAAAACCGATAGTTATGAGATAAATTAAGCCCCAGAAATAAAAGTGCAGAAAGAGAAGGTGTTAATGGAGCAAAGAGACCCTGGTTAATTTAGTCCTAAGGCTTTGAAATTTCTAAATATATAAGTCAAGGACATAAATGTCATTAAGTATAAAGACCAAGGGCAATATAGTCATTGGACAAAAAGAACCAAACCAGTAGTCGGAAGTCGAGTTAGAGCCCACAAATAGATGATGCTGAAGGGTTAGGAAACCCCAAGTCAGACCTGGCTTAGCGGTAGAAATATTATAAGAACTCCGCAGTTAAGCGTGCTCACCCTGGAGTAGTATAAGGATGGGTGACCCCCTAGGAAGGACCCAGATGTCATGACACAAAAAGATCAAGGGCGGAAGAGTCAAGGGCAAAATGGGAATTATGAAAGATTAGACAAAATAAGGGTATTTTGGTAATTAAGAGAAAGTGTAAGGGCATTTTGGTCATTTGACAAAGTCAAAGTCAAAAAAGTAAAAAAGTTGACCAAAATATTAGAAAAAATAACAAATGCCCAAAAGATAGAGTAGATCTCACTGATTACCATTGATTCGACCGATTGCTGAAATTCAACCTAGATTATGATTTATGGAATTTTAAAGATTTAATGGCCGAAAATAATTATTTGAGTACCAGGAGACCTCAATCATTTGAGTTCAGGGTATAGAAAAATAAAGTGAATTTTATAGTAATTAATAAAATTATTACCAAGTATATGATTAAGGCGAATTTCCCGATTTCAAGGAAAAAGACCGAAAACTCTGAAAATATAATTTTATTCAAAAATTAATTTTAGAAAATTTGGAGGGCAAATGGAGGAAAGAAAAAGGGCTAGAGTATCAGTGAAAATTATAGAAATTTTTAATGCCCTAAAAGTTATTTGCCCTTCGGAAGTACGCTTTTCAGGGATTTTCGGCAGAATAAAATTACCCTGTTAATTTTGAATGAATTTTAGGGATATTTTTAGATAAATATTTCACCATATTAGTAAATGAAATATGAAGATTAAAAGAAGATTAAAATACCTCCAGAAAAATAGAAAAAGATTTACCAGAATAAAGTTATGTTTACCGGTAAAAGTTGTAATCGGTAAAAGTAACTGAATGGAATTTGGTTTGGTTAGTGTAACCAACCCTCAACCCGATTTTTTAGCCTCAATTATGAAACCTTTATGGCAACCAATGAGAATGGAGAAGGTGTTATATGTGTTGGTGCCATTGTAACCATTAGATCAAGTCTTCAAAAGCAAGATTAAATCTTGGCTTTTGATCTTAATGTGGCAAATAAATTAAAGAAACAATTCCTCCTCTTCCCTATCATTTTGGAAAAAATATGGACAGCCAAGAGGAGAAAGAGGATACCATTTTTCTGCAACCACTAAGGAAGGAAAAGCTCCACAAAACACAAGGTAACAAGCTCAAGCACCCAACCACATACCTTTTCTTGATCCTTGTGATCTCTTTTACCTCTTCCATGGTTTAGAATTTTGATTAAGCTCCTCTTTTTCAAGATTCAAATTTTGTGTTCTTGAGGTTAAGAGTGAGAAAGAGAAGAATTTAAAGCCAATAACTATATATAAAAGACTCCTTGTGTTGTAAGGAGTATGTTGGTGTATAGTTTGTGCTTGTTTGGTTGTTGCTTGATGTTTTGTAAATTTTGGGATGTCAAACCCTAAGGGGTTATGCTGCCAAAATTTCTATTGAATGAAGGAGAGTTGAATTTAGGTTATATAATCCATGGAAATAAGGTTGGAAACAAGAAAATGAAGTTACATATAAAGAAAAGTTGAAAAGAACTATTTTTCCAATCTTTGGCAATTTTCGTGCAAATCTGGAAAGTTCAGGAAGGAGTGAGTTTTTAATGATTTTAATGCTTCCATTGGCTTTAAAATGAGAAATTGTGTAGGGGTAAAGTGAGCCAAGGAATTAGGAAGCATTAAAAATCAATATGACAAGTTAAAACTCGCTAGGAAGCAAGAGAGTTCAAGAGAAAGTTTAATGAAGTTTTACATTGATTCTTGCCTTGAAATGGCTTGTGCTTAATGACCATAATATT
>JANTPZ010114549.1:0-10512 GCA_025593235.1 Vachellia pachyceras
TCACATGAACAACCAATCACATTCATCTCACGTATATGTGCAAGCAAAGATTCAATACTGGCGACATTTAAGCCCACAAGACTTAACCAATAAGATACATTTAAAAGCATATCCATCTTTCAATTCTCAAATGTGCTTGAAAGATGGAAGCATCCAGAATGGAAGTTGTGGCGCTATGAATTTGGAAATGAGCATCTTAAACATTAAAATTTGATGCTCGAAAGGCCATGTCCATCAGTTGATAGAAAAATACTTTCATTTTATCTGTAAGAAAAGAAATTTTACATCAAATTGGAAGTTTCTTAATGCTAATCCCTGCAGTAGATTCCAATTACCTTCTTGAACCTCTTCGCCGACCGTACGTTCGCCGAAAACCTGAGAGAATTTCCACTCCAGCAGCTGCGTTGGACCGGCCAGAGCTGCGACTACCTCATCGTCACCATCCATTTGACCGTTCATTTCCCCGGAAAACGAATCAACGGCCCCCAAAAACACGACGGAATCAGCCAATCTAATCACTGCATCGAAGATCGCTTTCTATGCTTACAAGATCATAGCTTCTAAGTCCCATCCATAACAAAAAATATAGGGAAATTTGGTTTCGGGAGTCAGCTCCACCAGCTTAGGTTTCGGGAATTACTTTACAAATTGCTGAAGGACAATCTGGTCTTTTCCATATTCCATTTAACTATTAAAAGGTTCCAAGGGACCTGACAGTAGTTATTTCAAGATTTGGGACCATTTGCTAGTTTTTTGTCTTCCTTGGAACTTATAACTGATTTTCCCTTGTTTTTTCGGACTGTGACATGAAAGTAATTCTATTGCTATTTTTCAATCCTATTTGGTTCCACGGTGGGCTTGGTTTGCCACCTTAGTGAGTCCATGGGGTTAAAAAAATTAATCAAGGACCATCTTTTATTAAAATACAATCACTTTATTAATGGGTATGGTCTATATGGTAAACAACTTGATTTCGTTTAAGTAGAATCTTGAGTTTAAACCCTCAACATATTCAAAAATCCTTGTTATAAAACTCACCCATCACAGGTAGGTGTACGGCATAGGTCAAATTCAGATGTAATCGAATCAAAACACCGATGAACACGTTGGAGAAAAAAATACAATCGATTTTCTCAAAATAGGGGAATTTGGAGTCCCCTCCTTTGGATTGAAGCGAGAAAATGGAGTTTTCAAAAATAATTTTAAACGAAATATTTTGTTGGTGTGCTATTCACCAAAATAGCTTTTGAATGTATAATTATCAAGAAAAAAGTTGACTTTGACCGCATTCTCCAATTTACTAATAATTATTCTCTAATCTTATTAATTATTAAATAGTAGCATCATTTGATAAAAAATCTGCATTCTAAAAATTATTAAACGTCAAAGTCCAACTAGAATCACATTGGGATTGATAAAAGCTCCGTTTGGTAAGCCCATTGGCACAACGGGTGTGCTCACCGAGACACTTTTCCTCTCACATAAACTACCTCGGAATCTGTGTCCGTTTTTCCAACGGGCTATCCAAACGGAGCCAAATAGGAACTAATGCTTTTTAAACAAAGTTGCACAACTAATAGTTAATTAATAAAACTTTTTTTCCACCAAAGGGGATTTTTGACTCTCCAACAAATATATAGTAGACTATTGATAGGAATTTAAATTAGACCCATAAAAATGATAAGAATTTAAAGGAGTACGGGTAAAAATAGGATGCTTGATTGAACTTATGGGAAGTTTAAACAAAACTTCAACAGTATTTTTCTAAAAAATGAAATAATCTCCTTCACATATTTACCTCGGTTTACGTATAGTACTTCCCTACCGCATTCTCAAACGGATCCATTACTCTCTCCACAGTGCAAAGCCTGACAACGGTTAGCGACTGGGCACTACTAAGTCGGGGATACAATGGTCAATAGAAGCATCATATATATACAAAGATGATTTCATTTCATCCCATGTGATCGATGATGGCATCCCATGAACACATCCTAAAGCTACCGATGAAGTTGTGTGGTTATTGCTGACAGGGGGTCTCTGGATATCAAGGTTAAGTTACATAATCAAAGCCAGAGGCATCCATGTCTATGTAATGAAACCATAGTCAACATCCTAAGACAGAACAGAGGTTGGTGATGCCCTTGCACCGAACGAGGTAAAACTATCAGTGCTTGAGCTGTCACGGGTGGTGGCAGGCTTCACCTCGTTTCTCCCAGACTGAGGGAAGTTGGTAACAGCATGAAGACCCCTCAGCTTCACAGCAGCCTTGTCATACTCTGATGCAGCTTCCTCTGCAGTGTCGAAGGTTCCAAGCCAGAGCCTTTTTCGCCTAATTGGGTCTCGGATTTCAGCAGCCCACCGACCCCATTTCCTCCGGCGAACACCCCTGTACTTCTTGTGGCCATCAGCTGAGACATCATTGTTGAGTGATTTCTTTGCCTTCTCAATGTGGGTTAAGTCTTCCTTGGTAGGAAAAGGAGTAGAGACATGAGAGGAAGCAGAATCTGTGGGAATGTCAATGCAGATCTGAGTCACTTGCCTCTCCCCTCCTCGAGCATCTTCGCTGGTGCAAGAGTCAGTATCAGTAGCATCAGGGTCAGTTACTATAATCCTGACGAGCTTTTGTCGGGGTTTCTGCCTTGTTTTACACTCCTTAGAAGAGTTAGCTGCATGATTCTGCAGTTGGAGCTCCTCAGTGGAGCAACCACCATCAGGATCTTGCATCGAAATGTTCTTTTTCTTCTTAAACAAGGGAACAGACGGAGGAATCTGTAATTTAGAATTACAGTCAGCAGAAAGGGTCATTGTTACATTAAAGTGGAATAACAACTGAGCACTATCGCTCATGACTTGGGATCCAAGGCAACATGAGAAATATCAATCACTAGAGCTTAATTTAAAACCTCTTTCTATGTCCTCATGCCAATCAGGGAAACACCTAGCAGAAACAGCATTGTATGAAATAAATATGAAGGGGTAAAAACTAACTTCTTCACTGCCCTCCTTCATATCATTACGTTTTTCATTAGCCATGATTGCCGCAAGACCATTACTTGTTTCATCTGCCATGACTGCTGCAACACCAGTAAAATAACACTTGGTGGATCAGAGGATTGGCATGACACCAGGAGGAGAAGTAGGACAGTTAATGTGCACAAGCATATAAATTATTAGGGCAAAGATCACAAAACTTGATGGTATACCAGAATTGATGCATAAAGAACCCTTGTAGGCACACCTATATTATTTGTATCCTAGCAGAACCTTTTCAATTACTCTTGATCACACAAATAAAAGATACACGAATCCAGGACACAATACTAAAATTTCAAGAGAAAAAAATACAATAAGCTCTTTACTGTATATCTAAATTCTAAACACTCTGATACATCAAGAACACATCACATAGCAGGATTTTCACTTTGTCACTAGGGAAAGATTTTAGCTGGGAAGTAAATTTCAGGTAAATGAACCTGAAATTCACATGGAGCAGCAACTTATGTGGCACATGAAAAGTAGGTGTCAGTTACAAGAACATAGGGGCTATGCTTTAGAAGTAGTTCATCCAGAGGTTTTCCCTGCCAGGTAAAGGCCATGAGGAATCTCTACCACAATCCAGGGGAAGAAAAGGGTCTCACATCCTGAAGGCAGCTTGATCTGCAGAAGGAAGTTCAACGAAAGCATGTTCGCTTGAATACTAAATCCTAATGATAACAGACCCAGGTCCCTTCAGCAATATCAAACCCTAACGGTCGATCAAACATTAAAAATAACCACCGACCATTTCTAGTAAAGATTAAAACTATAAACCAACAGCCATAGCATTTCAATTACAAGTACACCAAAAAAAAACAATTTTTCATGCCTAAACAGCGATAGTTTCGAGAAATAGCAAGACTTAGCAGCACAATAATAATTTAACAATCAACTTCTGCACTTAGGGATGCCAGAACTTCATGTGCACTCTTCAACATAATCATAACAAAATTAACAAAACGAACTATACAAGGCCGTTCTAGAAGACACGAATAGACACAGAGAATTAAAAAGGCAAGCAGGCCGCAGCGACACGCACGATAAGAGACAGTAATCTACGATATAAGTTGGAAAATCTCAGAACTTAAAAGCAAAAAGTAAAAGTTCATAGTGGGGCATTAAAATAAGTCCCAATTGTTCTCAGCGTGACGCCATACCACCAGAGTCAGAGGGGAAATGGCAGAATTCAAAGGAATGCGAAGACAAAAGAAAACCAAAATTAACACGATTCGAGAAGCTGATTACACAGGGGAAAGCGGGAGAATGAAATTGAGCAAAAAGAAGTCATCTTTACTTGAGAGGCTAGTTGCGTCTGACAGAAAAATGCGATGAAACTGGAGGATCGAACCACACAAGCTTCAGCAAGACGGAAGAAACGACACAGGAGAAAGACCGGAAGGGGAAATAGGAATGAAAGGCGAGCAAAGGAACCCTAGCGAAGAGGCTTAAATGGTAAAGGAAGAGAGAGATTGGGAGGGAATCAGAACCTGCGAAAGAAGCATATGCTTTGAGCCGAGAGAGAAGAGGGAAGGTGGCATCCGTTACCGCCTTGCCTTCGAGAATTATCTCTCTTTTTTTTTCTACCGCCTCCACTAATCTAAACTTGATATGTATCGCGTATTCAGGAAAGATGGGAAGATACTTAAAACTTACTGGAATAAACCGTTTTTCACCTTATCCAACATACCATACCGTTGGTGATAATTATCTCTTTTTCTCGTAAGTAAAGCTGTCCTCGTCCTCGTTGCACGTACTTTGTGAGTTTCAGTTTTTTTGGGTTGTTATCCTTCGGCCCATACCGGTTGCAGACTAGCTGGACTCTCATGCCCATTCACTTTATCTCTAACTCCGCGACAACAGTTCCTGGATTGAGGTTTGAGAAATTCATACACACAGGTTACAAAGGGGGAGTTGAGTTCAGCATAAATAGTCAGTCCCTGACTCTCCGTAACGCGGTAACTTATGATATGTTTGGTATGGTGGAATTGAGAGATAGAATTGATGAAATTCATTTCCTATGTTTGGTATGATGGAATTAGGGGGTGGAATTGGAAATGGAAATGGAAATGAAATTCATTTCCTATGTTTGGTGTGGTGGAATTTGAAATGAAAATGGAATTCAAAATGGGTAGAAATGAATTCCATAATGTAATCCACGGAATTGTATTCAATTCTATGAAATTGATTTTTTGACCCCTCATTTTTTTTTCTATATTTATATCCATTTCCATTTCCATCTCCATTTCTACCAAAATCAATTCCAACGTACCAAACAAGCCATAAATGTTTAAATTTTTGTGATGTATATTAGTGAAGAAGAGGAACATTTAGATACCCTTTCAATTCAGAAGGTAAGTTTAGGGTGTGCGTATGAAAATTCAAGAACATGGATTTTGTTGAAGTAAATATAGAATAAATCTTTTTTTTTTTTTGCCAGAAAGAGTCGACTTTTTTGAGCAGCAAAACAATTTTTAGTACACAAGCTAATAGCTCAAGTCAAGTAAACACTTAGAAATCCTAAACACACAAGCTAGCACACAGCTCACACGTAAAGCACTCAATAAGTCCTAACCATAGAACCTAACACACATCTTACGTTAAAAACCAATGTTCGCTAACTCGGACTGGAAACCGGTGAACCGACCTCCTGTCCGGTCCAATCAGCCATTTAATCCGGTTCAGGGTTAACCCGATCTGACCCGGGGTGAATCGGGATTAACCCAGTCAACCCGAGGGTCAGTGGGTTGATTGGGTTGCCTTTTAAAAAAAAATACCTTTTTCTGATTTGAAAGATAAAAAAAAAAAAACAGAATTCATTCCCCACACAGGCCCACTATCGTGTATGCATCTACTCATTCTTTTTAATTAGTTTTTAAAAAGGATGAATTATTTTAAAATTTTAAATTTGAAAGTTAAAAAAATAAAAATATAACCCCCTTACGATATATATTTTGATATTTTGTTAGGATGAATAATTTAAAATTATAAATAATGTTGGAGAATATATAAGCTATAAGCATATGATTAGTTTGGTAATAGTTACTTTATTAGTAATAGAATTTACTGCTTATTTTTTGGAATTTTCAATTTTGGATAGTTTGATTGTATCAATGTGAGATAAGATTTATTTTTTAATTTTTTTATTCCTCACCGGTTTGACCTTCGGTTTGACTCCTGTCTGATCCACTGACCCTTAAAAATTGCATTTTCCAATTCAGTCACCGGTCCCGTTTCCTGTACCTGTTAAAAACATAGAAATTACACTAAGAAAGTAACCACAGAAGTTTTTTCCTATTGTACCGCCGTTATTCAATGCCTTCCTTATCAGCAAGCTGATTCACATCCTCTCGTCCATTATTCACTCTGCTAATTAAATCTTCTATCGTTATCTCTTCCAAGAAAGGAGGTGCTACTGCTATCCACATTTTGGGTTCCTCTTTTCTACTACTAGCAGCTGCCACAGTATCAGTATCAGTATCAGCATCAGCATCGGCAGCATGATTCTGGAGAGGTCGGTTTGATATCCAGAAACTGCTCAGCAACAGTTGGGGTAAACCAGAAAAGGATAGATTGAATGAGAGAAATAAGAGAGATGAGACCCAATTATATGGAATAGGAGGCATTTTATGGGCATGGATTCATATAAATATATGGCATTTTTGCCCGCCACGTAAATATATGGTATTATACGAATTTATGCCATCGTTATCCAACTGACGCTATCTCTCTGTTTTTTTTTAAAGTTTATTATACACGGTGCGTATACAGCCCCATACATTCAAATCAAACCATTCGCGTATGAGACATACATATGTGTGTATGTAGACAAAAAATAAGACGGGCCTGCAAAAGTAAGGGGAGAGGCATTTATGGGCCAGATCTCTAAAACAGAGCAGGAGCCCAGTGTTAACAGGGGTATTCTGCAGGGAGGTGCATTGGCCATTGGGTGACGATAAAACGGTATTAGATATATTAATTAATTAATTAATTGTAAATATTAGTGAAACAGGAGACAAAATCCACGTCAGATTAGAAATATATGTGATGAGATCATTTTTTTAAATAAAAATTGGATATCATTAACTCAAGAAAATAGTACAAAAGAGTGTTACAGAACCCTTGAACTCAATCGCTGCCAACCTCATGAGTAGAAAATGGTGGTTGCCAAAATATACAAAAATTCCCAGAGACATCCTGGATTAACTTAACTAGGTGGTCTGCAGCAGTGTTCTCCTCCTTAGGAACATAATTTAGTAAAACTTGTTAGTTCCTGTTCAAGAGAGACCAGACTTCGTTTACAATATCCATGAAGGGATGTTCTATTGTACTACCTCGCAGGATCAAGTTAATTGTCTCAATCGAATCCGACTTAACATCTATCATACTCATTCCTTTGCTCCAACACAGGTATAGACCGTGTATTATACCTATCAACTCTGCAATTGTGAGTGATACATAAGTGATGAGATCATATAAAATGAGGTGATTCAGCAAGAGGGATGGGTTGAGTTGCGGCCTTGACGAGCAGCTCATAACTCTCCTCCTAACCTAAGGAAGCCTCCAAGCTGTTTGAACACTTCTCAAGCGAAAAAAATACAGTGCTATTAATAAAATCATCTTTTAAAATGTATGTAAAAGTATTCTATCATATATACGTGTGCGAGGTAACAATTTTGAGGTTAAAAAATTAAAAAAGATAATAATTTTGATATAAATATTGCAAGAGAAGAAAAAGAGATATAAATAAAATGATACAGGTATTTTTATAAACTTTTAACCCTTCCCTTGTGAACCAAATAAAAAAAAAAATCTCCCCTCCTTTATCCTAACCCTCTCATCCTCTCCCCAAATTGGAGGGGAGCAATTATATATGAATCAGATGGTTGCTCCGACCTCAGAAGATATGTAAGGAATTTAAAAGGCTACATATGTAAACTCTTTTGGCCGATGGTAACCAAAAAGATAAAAGAGAGAAAGAAAGGTTGGAGACACACATGACAAATGTGGTAATAATGACACGTAATAAGGTATGATTTGGGGGCCAATTTGGTTCCTCAATTATGCATCGAATCAGTTGCAGAATATGAAGATCAATCATGAACCCACCATTTCTTTTTCGACCTCATTATCCCCAAAAAAAAAAAAGGTTTCTTTAATTTACGACGAGATCGAAGGGCCAGGTCTTGTTGGCTTAATTTCTCACCCATGATTTACAGAGAAAGGAATCAATAAAGCAATACGCACAAACATCACCGTTCTCAACTCTCTCGAACGGTTAAGGTTTCTCTAAGAAATGGTTGCTTCTCTCTATAATTAAATCTCACCCCCGTTTTTATCGTTTATTTATACATAGCAAGTTAGAAACTAACCCTTATTTCTAATTCACTGCAATTGATTCGATTCTGTATAAATAAATACAAACTTACACGATCTATTTATTTTAAGCTTCCAAAATATACTCTTGGATGGGTATTTAATTTTTATGTCATATTCATGTGGAGCCATCTCCAGTAACTAAAAATTATAAATTTAACATGAAAGTGAAATAAATTCTTACGTTCAAGATCAGTTTGAATTATAAATATATTTTATTACACTCAGATATTTAGAACCGGAGGTGCTACTTAACATGGTAGATGTGGAATGTTTTGTAAAGTGAGCAGTAACGAACAAGTGACTGTGAATAGGATAAACACGAATAGGGAAAAAAAACAAAAAAGAAAAAGAAAAGAAAAGGTGGTGGTGAAGAGTTGATGATTGTGGATGATGGTGACTAAAAGCAGCCACACCGATGTGATTAGTTCGTGCTTAAGCTTTTTCGGATCATTGAGTCTATCTCTTATTAGTCAAAGATGGATCCAATGAATGAACCCCCTCACCAACACAAGTGCCAAATGAGGCAATATCATTGCCTTGTTTATTTGATGAAAATGCACATTAATTCATTGTCATTAAATGAAATCTGTTTATTTGATTTACTACCAAAAAATGTCATTTAACGACAGAAAATCCGTCACTAAATAGCTATTCTTCATCGTTAAAATGAGGGTCGCTAAATGGAAATTTTCTGATGAAAAATGACATTTTTTTGGTAGTGATTATTCTTTTCCTTCTATTGATATTATAAAACGCATGTTTAAAGGTCATTGATTCCTACGAAGACATACTAAAAAATGGTCAAAGGTTGTATGCCATCAAGTCATTAACATGATGGCATTCTTCATGAGAAATACATGTAAATTGCTCTGCAAATACATGGGTGGAAAGTGAGAAGTGAAAAGAAAAGTACGGGAATATGGGTTTGTTTCACAGTGTTTTGAAAAGTTAAAAGAGTGATATTTTTTACATATTTACCTCAATTTAGATAAAAATACTTCTTTATTATGTTACCAACTAGACACATGGTTAGCTAGTGGTAAAAAAATCATCATATGGAAATCAACCAGGTCGTCTCAATTCCGCGCATCGGGGAACGAGGATAAACTCCAATGCTCTTAATCGTTTGTACTATGGATTATGTGGCAAAAAAAAGTACTATGAATTGATTAAGTTTTGAAAATATTAAATAATTAAACTGGAGTTAGTGGGGAGGCACGCGGCTATATTAGCTTATTTATATTTTCCACCAGATCGTGTTTGTGATCCGTGGGGCTCACCATCTTCAAAATTCATACGCATGCCTAGTACTGGTAATACGGGTCAACCCGCGGATTACGGGCTGGCCCGCACGGGTTGGCGGGCTGGCTCGGGCCAGCCCCCCAACATGTCCCCTGTTGGCGGGCTGCAGAAATGCAGCCCGCACCGTATTTGGCGGGTTGGCAGGCTGGCCCGCCAACCCGCCAAACATTTTTTTAGAAAAAAAACTAACAGATTCTTTTTGAAAAGGGGGGGACTGCCCCTTTTTTGTACAATCTAGTTCAGTGCCTGCCAAAACCTACGACTATTCTGCAGTACATACCAACGCAATCCCAACTCTACTCTCAGGAACCTTAAATGTCCTTGGATTTTAATCTTATTCCTACTTGAACAGAGTTCAACTACCCATGTTCATCAAAATGTTAATATCAACAATTCAACATTGATGCTCAACAGCTGGGAAAGTTACAGCATGACAATGTGGTACAGAATTGCACAGAAGTGAAGTAAATTCATTTTACAGAATACATGTATCAAGTAATTGTGCAGATTCGAAAAGCCCTTACCTGAGTCTGAATATCATCTCCAGTCACAATATTTCCCACTGTGCGAAGAGCAGGAATAAGAACCGAAGGAGATGGATGCCTGAAAAAGAATGTGTACAATTTTATTGCCAAGACAAGAAACCGTTAAAGAAATAAAGTCTTAGTTGATAAAGTACAAGTAATACTTACAGAAAAAGCTGCACTAATCGGCTACAAACACCTGCCTCAATAACTGCTTGGATTTTGTCGTTTGTTCCATCCGATAGATATGAAAGTGCCCAACAAGCATCTG
>JANTPZ010114550.1:0-14103 GCA_025593235.1 Vachellia pachyceras
CAAAATGCCCTTTAACTTTCTCATAATTACCATTTTGCCCTTACTTTCTCTACTTTTTCAAAAATTACTATTTTACCCTTACTTTTGATACTGAAAGACCTTTATGTCCTTGGTCTTTTATTAAATGATGTATGGGTCCCTTTCCTGAAGGTTTTCCCATCCTCATATCACTCTAGGCAATTTTTCTTAACTCTGGAATTCCTACGGAACTCCGTATACTAAGTCAGGTTTATCCTTACGACTTCCGGCCTATAGTCTTTCTTCCTTCTGTACTATTTACCTCTGATTTCTCTTTTCATTTCCTAGCTATCGGATTAGCATTTAATTTAGCTAGCATGAAAATTTATGGATATTACAAAAGACCTAGGTGGCCTCAGATATTTCCTAGGATTGGAGGTGGTATGGTCACGAGATGGAATCATAGTCTCACAAAGGAATATACATTGGATATGTCGAAAGAAACAGGAATGATGGGAGCCAGGCCAGCTGACACACCAATAGAATCAAGAGTCAAATTGGACAAAAAGGAAGGAGATGAAGAAGAGGAGGCAACATAAACCATGAAACCAGTACCAGTAGATGCTGAAAGGTACAAGAAACTGGTGGGAAAGTGATAAATCCAAACTGTATATGAAGAAAATGCACCTAATATTAACCTTTTAGTATTTTAATTGAGTCTAAATGAGTTAATCAAGGGGTAATTGTGGTAATAAGTAATAATGGGAATTAATTGCTTATTTGAGATTAATTTTTTTATCACCTCGAGAATTCTCTAAAAATTGTGTTATTTCTTAAAATACATAATATGTGGTATGTGGGCTCAATATGCAGGACCTGGATCAGACGCTGGAAGAGAAAAAAGAATATAAAAATGCTGTAGAGAAAGCAAGAGGGAATAGAAAGCAAACTGAAACCATTCAATGCTAAAGCTAACGGTGCAGATTAGATATTGATGCAACGAAAATGTTGGTAGCTAACAGAATTGGTTAGGAGCTAACTAGATGGGAGTGAGCTAGAAAATTTCTGACTTGGACAGTACACGGGCCTCTACATCATTCTGAGGAGCCAATTAATTTTCCTACTCTATCACTTCATGAGGGGGTGCAGTCTGTGGCTCTTCCTAGAGGACACCTAAGCTTCAATTAAGCCATTCCCTCCTTTCTCTCATTTGGTCAACAAAAACCTGCACCTAGTCACGTGGCTGCTGGATGCCATTACCTTTACCTTCTTTTTGGACACTTTTTGTCCAGAGTAAGCTGTTTTACAGTTTCCACTATTCCAGACCACTATCTCCATCTCATTCCCATTCATTCCTCCACAGTTAGCTTCCACTTCTCATCTCAACTCCTCATCGTCAACCACATCACAATCCATCTGCAGATATTTTTGGCAGCTACCGTCAATTCATTCATCCACCCTCTCACGTGTTTAAAAAAGAAGTATTGCAGACTCACAGCCCATCCTCGTCTACAACTCGTTCTCCATCAAACTCCCGCTGAGATATCAGACCATTCATCACCTCCATCTCATTCTGAGAAATCATTATCATCAGGTTTAGCCATGGCAGTGCTAGGAGTCATCGCGGTTGCTGCACCCTCAGCATGTCCGGCTGAGCATCTTGCTTCCCTAGGAGTCATGACCTAGCCAGAGTGTTAGTTTAACAGGGAGCTACTCTTGTTATTTGTTTTGATTCTATAGTTGCACTTGAGAACTAAATATCGTGTTGATACGTTAAGTGTAGCTAGATGCATTTGCATTTACCATTGATTCTTGTATTATGATCAGTTTATTATTTGTTTAGAGATGAACTTCTTGATTTAGAATAACTATTCCTTGGTTTCAGACTTGATTAAGTTTCAAATCCTTGGATAGTGAACAATATATGAGTCACATTGATCAATGTTACTTTTGAAAGTAGCCAGATAAATGTTGCTGTCAGTTTCAGGAATGCATTTGTTATTAGATTTATGACAAATGAGAGCTAATTCGTTTATAAGCAATAAAGGTAGAGTCATAAGCTCCTAGGAAGCAATTTAGATAGTAATTCACACTCTGATTTTCCTCTTACTGTCTTTCAGTTTTAACTGAAAAAGGAAATAAAAAAGAAATAATAGTTTAGAAAATAGCCTTAATACAGATTTGAATGACATAATCAATTTCACCGCTTAATTTATTAAATTAATTTGCTAACTAATTACCTTAGGATTTTGCCACTAGCTACATAATCTTGAGTATTAAATTTGGCCTTTAAGTGACTAGAGATCAAATTTTTGGCGCCGTTGCCAAGGAGCTTTGTTTCTTTGGTTTTTAGTTAGTAGTCTTTTGCAAATTTAGGATAGGACATCTTTTTTTTAGGACTAGGTAGTTCTTGTTCTGCTACAGTCACTGTACAACTCACAATTTTACCCTATCTTGTATTTTGAATGCATAAGCTGAGAACTAAATTTGAATGATCTGGTTCATTACACAATCTGTGCTTTGCTACTTTCACAGTGACAGATATCCTAATTAGAACTAGAACTAGATTTTGATTTTGCTGTTGTCTGGATTGGAAATTAATACCAGAATCTGTGAAAATTTACGGATGATATTTTGTTGAAGCATTACTTTGGAAATATGAATTGGAGTGGTCAAAATTGGACGTTGGAAGTTGTATTTCCACACCTTAAGTTACTAGATACAGTTGTTATGTACCTCATTCTTCTGTCTCTTGGCTTTTATCACTGCATTCTGTTTGGGATTTATTCAGGTTCGTTGTGACTATTACAATTCCTTTTTCCTAGTCTGAGTTTTCTTTTATCAATCTGTGAATTGTTCCCCCCTTTTAAAAGCTCAATTGAGGACTTGACTCTGATTGTGAATTGGCGTGGAAAGAATTTTTGGTTGCAACAATAACTCTCCTTCACTTTTGCCAACTCCTCTCTATTTCCTACTCACCTATGAAATGTGCCTGAAATTGTTGTAGTCAAGATGCAAAGCAATTTCATAAATTTGCTGCTATGATCTTCATAAATCTGCTGTCATGTATTAATTTTACTATTAGTGGGAATTGTGGGTAAGATTGAATTGCATGCTGAAAGTATGACTAGGAATTTTTGTGTTGTCAGTGAGGAAAAAATTGTGATTATGTTACTGTTTGGGTCAGAATTTGAGTGAAGTTGAATTAGAAGCTATAAAGGACCTCATTTTTACTGCTGGAATTTGGTTACCTTTTGCAAGTTACTCACTGGATTCCACTTGTTAACATAAGGAAACTGTTGACTGACATAGTACTGATTGATCCTAGTTATGCATGTCCATTTGAGCTATAGAAACACCCCTTACAATAGAAACCTACCGGTCCGTACTAAGTCACAAATAGTAAACTTAGGTCACTGACTAGCCTTGAAAATGGATCAAGAATATTAATTTTGATTTCCAAGGGTTGTATAGTGACAACCCCAGGGTCGTTCTCTCCGGAAGCGAGAAGGCGCAACAATAATTCTTAGCTTGGGTCTATGCTTGTGATGCAAATGCAATAGGGTTCAATTGGAATTAAACTACGTACCTAAACTAACTACAAAATTAAAACTTGTTTTTTTTGGTATTTTCTTGGTTGAGGATGAAAATAAAGGCAGCTTTGAGAGAGAGAGAAGTGTGTGTGTGATGATGAGTGCCTCTTGAAAACAAAGTGTTCCATCATAGTTCGTAAAGGATGAGGGAAAGTATCAACTTTCGCACTAAGTTTTCGAAATTAAAAACCCTAACAATTCACATGGGTCCGGAGCGTCATACGATGATCTCCTTCTAAATCCCCACACGACTTGGTGGGTCCGAAACAACATGAAATGAACTCCATCCCATGAAATCCCTTAAGACCACTTAGTGTGTGTACTGAAATCGTAGAGTGACAAAATTATTCCATACATTGACTCTAAAACCAAGCACAACTAGGATGATAGGAGAGAACAACAAGACTTCATCAAATAAGCAAAATGAACTCCATTTTACTTTGTCAATCACAAAGCAACTCAATACACAATAATCCAAGTTTGGCTCAACCGAGACCAAGTATTTACACAGAAATTACAAAGTCCAACTTAGAATCCTAGTAATCTATAGTGTAAACACATATTGAAAGTAAATACTCCCCTTTCAGCACTTCGAACTCTAGCTCACTTCATCTTCAAGAGGGTGGAGATGTTCAGCTCCTCATGGGTGATGGAAATGAGCTTTGAGATGATGAATGGAGCATGATAGATGGATAGATTATGAAGAAATGGGATGAAATGATGTTAGTATGTGAAGATAGTGAATGGAGAATGAGGTTTCTCTCCTCCTTTTGCTCTCCCAATGCTCTCTGCAGCCTCCTCCTGTCCCTCTCTTCAAAAATACCCTAATTTAGCATAATAAACTGTCCTGGGTCAGATCCATCAAGTCAGGTCGGGTTATTTTCCTTCTGAGGTAAAAATTCAGGTAATGCACGATATTCGCCGCGGCGAACTTTAGGTTTCGTCGCGGTAAACCTCAACCGAGAGTTCTTGCATGGCTACTTGAACTTTGGCCATGGTGAATATTGAATTGCGCCGTGGCGAACTTCTCCAAAGCTGCTTCCCTTACCCTTTTCTAAGGAGTTCCTGAAATGAAATAGCAAATATGGGCAGTATCATTTGCTCATGATGCAATTTAGGCACAATAAATCATTATTCATGGCATATGTACCCAAAATCACATTAATCCAAGTCAATAACTCCTAATCTCAACTTAAGCACAAAAAGGGTCATGTGTGGGCTAAAATTGACTCTAAGACTCTGAAAATTCAAGTAGAAAACTAATACAAATAAATCTCAATCACCTGCCACTGTACATCATGATTATGAGTTGGATTCTCATTTTATGAACTATTCATCGTACTTGTGTTCATGGATTTCTCATCTTTCATTCCTAACAATAAACAGATACAGATTTTTAAAGAAGCTTATGACCATGCAGATGCAACTTATGATAATTTGCTCAATGAAGTGGAGGTATTTGGAAGATCAAGATAGATTGAAGATAAGCTTGAGGATCTAATCAACGATATGACTAAGTTTAAGAGTCACATATATTGGATTGCATCAGGTGGTGCAGAGGGGTGCTCTTGGTTCCAAGATCCAAATGAAGAGCAAGCATATGTTGCCTTTATGACTAAACCTGAAAATGAGGTATCACCTCAAGCCTAGGAGCCACCACCTACAAGAAAATTCCTTTCCAAAATCCAGACTTAAAACCTCTACTCAAGTTAAGAATGTGAAGAGAGTTCAATTCCAACTACCGGAGGACTCTTCCATAGGTAATGACTCTTCATCTATTCCAAATCCCCTCCCTTTGAATGCTAATCCCATTATTGAAGTACATGATCAGTCACACTCTAATGTTGTATTTGATGATGGTGTTGCATTGAGCAACCCTAAATCATGTTCATGTGCTGAATATTATATGTGTGTGGACTGTTTTAATGAGAAGTAGTAAAAAGTTGGTACAAGGTAAACACAATGGATCAGGGAAGTGTATGGTCCACTTTTGCTAAATAGTGCATCATCTTGCATTCAAAATGTTGATAATAATATGCATGAACATGTAGAGTGTCTTGAACCTTTGAACACTAGTATGAATGAGATCCATTTTGTTCTAACATTTGCCGCGGCTCAACCACAAGACGGTCGGGGCGAAAATCACCCGAGAGGCTAAATTGATTTATTTAAAGACTTTCGTCGCGGCAAACAACAAATTTGGTCACGGTGAAAATGGTCAGAGAGCAAAATTGCAGTTCAGTTCCTCAGGAAATTCAATATTTTTTCGAAAAATTTTAAAGAAACTTGAAAATTTCCAAAGTTTTAAGACAAAAATGGCCTAACATTATTCTTCAAAAATTTCAGTTGCATGTTAAAAATCAAAATGTTGCTTGGAAACACTCTAAATCTTAAATCTCCCCCACACATAAATCAAATATTGTCCACAATGATTGGAAGGAAAGATTTAACAATCAAGGCACGTGGCATTTGAAGCAACATCAAACATTCATGCACGCATGCAACGAAATTCGGAAAACATTCATATATACATATAGCTGAGGTGACAAAATTCACAAAAAAATCCAGATTAAAAACCACAACTATATCAAAGTTTAAACAAAAAGGAAAAACATGCAAAATAACTAGTCATCCCCCCTGTATCGTGGAGTCTCCCTCAGAACCCACGTCGGCAGTAACCTCCTCCTCCTCCTCCTCAGTTGCATCCGCTGCTCCGCCCTCTCCAGATGGTCCGACTCTTGAGGGTCATGCACCGCCAATGTCATCCTCCTCTGGAGGAAGTTCAAAATGTAAGCTCTGCACAATCAAGGCGTCCATCCGCCTACAATAACTTTGCTCCCTCTCAAACTACTGAAGCATCGAGACTCTGAACTGCTGGAAATCAACAGCCAGACTCTCAAGTGTAACGAGGGCTGGTGATACTGGATGAACGGCTGGTGCCTGCGGTACTGGAGCCTCCTGCTCCTCAGCTAGCAGATTGTCAATATCGATGAAAGGCTCAGGCTAGGGTGCGGGAGCTCGACAGATCCTCTCATAAATAAAAATAGGGACAGGGGCAAACGGATGATCCTCAGGGTATTCTGGGATCTCTAACTTAGTGAACATGTCAGAAATGAGATGCGAGAAAATGATGGCCTTTGTGGTTTTAGAAGTGAGGACGGCATCATGAAGGCTAGAATAAATGAGTGTGCACACATCGAAACTGATCCCCTGCACCAACATAAAAATGCAGAGGGCCTACTTCTTCATGATGTTAGCTAAGTGGCTGGTCGGTAAGATGTTGCTACAAAGAAGGTGGATAAAGGGTTTCATCTCAGGACGGCACTTTGAACAGCGAATGTACATCTCAGACCTACTCTTTTTCATCACGGTGAAAATCGCAGAACAAGTGACAGCAGCAAAAAGCGATGAACGAAATGGAAATGAAATAAAAGAAAAAGGATGAAATACTTACTCTAATCAAAAGGAATGAAGAGATGTGGAGAAACGTGAGAGTCACGGTGGTAAACAGCGAAGGAATGGCAATGCCAGAGAAAGCAACGACAGTGATGGCGAAAACGAAGGTGAAAATGAAAAGGGGAAAGAAAACGGACGGGAGACGAAAAGACACGATTTTTGCCGCGCTGAAAATACAAAAAAGTCTTAATGTTGGCCGCGGCGAAAAACAAATTTCGTCACGGCGAACACTTCCCGAGAGGATACACATGACAATCAACAATTTTAGCTGCGACGAAAATTGAAATTCGTCGCGGCGAAAAATCATAGAGAATCACATACACAGAGATGGAAACACAAAAATACAAGACAATAGCCAGTATTCAAGCTTAAAACTTCAACCAATCAATATGCACATTATAACTCTGCAAGCAAAACTCTTTTCAATAACAAACCTCTTGAAGACAAGCCAGTCACCAATTTAAGGGAGTTTATTGAATTCAAAACAATCCTACACTATATATAAAAACTAAGCTACCACTACTGACAATGTTCCTCCCCCACACTTGAATCATTCATATTCACAACATAATCATTGAAAGCTCAAAGTAAATGACTAAGGGAGGGAAAGGAACAACCTGAAAATCATGGCAGCTTATGGGTTTCATTGGCGTCCCCATGCTCTTCTTTTGATTTTCCATGCATCGCTTGCACAGCTGACACTCCTTTTGATAGCTCTGCAAAATCAATTGAATACCTCTCCCTGAGGTGTCGTCACTGTTTATATAGGGAAAGGTATTTATACACTCATCGGTTGGTGTCACAAAATATGTGTATGTAATGAAAGTGTACTATCAACCGATGTAACATGAGTGCATTTTTCAATGATTTCATAGGAGCAAAATGGGAGATCAAGGGGTTTAAGAGGAAATTTCAAATCTTTATCATTAAACGGTGCACATGAATAAAGATGTGAACATGCTAGTTCATTTTCTATTTCAAATTCAGCACATGCATCATCTACCACAGCATCAAGGGCATTAACACTCAACAACGAATAATCCTCATATAGATGTTTCATAGCCTCATATATGTTAAAATTGATCTTATTTTTCCCTACTTCCATTGATATGCTTCCTCCTTTTATGCTAATAATAGTATTGGAAGTCCTCAAGAAGGGTCTACCTAAAATCAAAGTGGACTCGCTAATGGATTCTCTAGACATGTCTAGCACATAAAAGTTAGCAGGAAAAACTAAGTCTTTTCACCTTTATAAGAATATCCTCAACTATCCCATCTAGATACCTAATTGATCTATCCGCTAGTTGGAGTACTACTGATGTAGGCTTCAAGTTCTTGACCCCTAAGGCTTGATAAGCCGACTTTGGCATCACATTAATCGCAGCCCCTAGATCTAATAACGCTCCCCCTATAGTTATTTTTCCTATAGTGCAAGAGATGTACAAGATCTGGGTCTTAACATTTCACAGGAAGCTGTGGTTTAAATAAGGCTAAAATATTTGAGCTACTTAGATTCTTTCATTAGGTCTAAATTTCCTTTTATTTATGCACAAGTCCTTAAGGTATTTAGCATATTTAGGGACCTTTTTAACTAAGTCAAGCAATGGTATGTTCACCTCTACTTTGATAAACAAATCATAAACTTCCTTTTCACTATTCTTTTCAGCAAGCTTTTTATTCATCAAGTATGAATTTGGAAAAGAGAGTTTGTGAATGTTTACCTTTTAATGAGGTAGAACCATGCTTGCTTCTTTCTGTTGATAACTTGTTTTTATGATAACAAAGTTTTAATTCAAAGATTGCATGGCAGGATTTGGAAATGGTTTTGAAATTTTGAAAATGAGTTTTATAGTTCAAAACTCGAGTTTGATGTTCTAAAACTCGAGTTTTGTGCCTTTGATTTGAAAACTTTCAACAAGAACTTGAGTTTCCACAAAGAAGTTTTGATGACTCGAGTTTCACGCCTAAAATATTCTGCCTAAATAATTTCATGTGGTAGAACTTGAGTTAGTGAATTGAAAAACTCGAGTTTCCCAAAACTTTCAAAGACAACTCGAGTTTCCAGCTTCAAGTTGTGACAACTCGAGTTCCAAATATATAAAACTCGAGTTTCATGCTCTTAAACCACTGAGGAAGATTTTACTTCGTTAAAACTCGAGTTCCAGAAGCACATAACTTGAGTTCCAAACTGGTTTACAAAAAATTCCAATATAAACTTGAGTTATAGCATTAGAGTTTCAACAACTCGAGTTGCACACTTTTCAAAACTCAAGTTTCACGACATGATTTCATAACTTGCATTCTGAACTCGAGTTCCAAATAAAAGTTATTGAAAATACATTATGAAACTTCCATTATAAACTCAAGTTTCCAAATTAAAGTTTTCTAAACTCAAGTCAGGCACTTTGAAAACTTGAAGTTTTAACACATAACATTTCAGGTTACTGTAAACCCATGAGATAGAACTCGAGTCATGAATTCCTACAACTCGAGTCCTAACTTTATCTGACAACAGCATCTGACACTGAGCCTCACTTTTACGAAATCCTTCCTTATTCCTGTCAAAGTTTTTAAAAACTTACCTACCACCATAAATGCTTGGTTACTAACCTATGAAATAGGAAAAGGCTTGTCTGCTGAAGTTCTCCGACAAACGAGAAGTAATCAGAAGCTTCTTAGACTCCGCCGACGTCAAACAAATGCATTTATTACAACTTTCAATGCACCCACCAACCAAAGACAACGGCCATTCAATTAGAGTAACGGACATTTGATCTTCTCTAATAGACACAATGAATGAGCTTAACCATAAATAGAGAAGCATTGAAGACAGAAGAAGACGACGATCAGCAACGGTCTTATTCATACGCTTTCTGTCATTTGCCTTCTGTAAACATTCAAAATCATTCTATACTCATCAGTGATTAGCATATCTACTCTTTTGAGAGTTTAAACTTGTGATTCATTCTTGTATTCGGTAAGAAACTCAAGGACGGGGCCTTGAGATTATTGGGCTGTGAGTTTGTGAAAAACAGAGTGAAAGTCTCTGTTCTCTTGCAAATAGTGAGGGGGAGTGTGACTCCTTGATTGTAAAGGCTGTGAAGCCCTGTTGATTGCTATTAGTGCATTGCAAATCTTAGAGGAGCTCTGAGGACTGGACGTAGGTCAGAGAGGACCGAACCAGGATAAATCACCGTGTCTATTATTCCTTTGCTCTTTCAGTGACTTCATTTTGATTTCTGTGATTAACGTTTTGATTTTTAAAAGTGACCAATTCACCCCCTCTTGGTCAAATCTTATACTAACACTTTCCTTGTTCTTGCTCATTGTCCCTTGCTCTAAAACTATTCTTTCTTCTTCTTTTTGTTGTGGTGAGGCACTCTCTCTTTTCAGCAACAATTCTTCTTTTGTGCTCTCACTGCTCTTCTCTTTTTCAGCAGCTTGTGGAGTCTCTTCAAATTTACTATCCTCTTCTCTTTTCTCATATTTTTCTTCATCATCAAATCTCACTTTGCTCCCACTTCTCAAATTGATTGCATTTAATCCCTTGGGGTTGATGATGGTATTTGAGGGTATGGAGCCACCACTCCTTACTTGTTGTTCACTCAAATTGTTGGAAAGTTGAGTAATGATGGAGTTCAAGTTTTCAGCTTTGGTTTCCCACTGCTCCATCCTCTTCTCCAAAGAAGTGTATCTCGCGTCATCCTTCGAAGAATCCTTCTGAATAAGTGAGGTAAGTGAATTGAATTGGTTGGCGGTGGAAGCCTTCTCTTCCTTGAGTAGCATCAACATGTTTTGAAGTTGTTGATCCGTATCCTCCTTTAGTGGCACACTCAAGGCTTATTGCGTATTTTGAATGTTGGAGATAGAAAGTCCAGCTTCTATACTCCTTTGAAATCTCTGGGCATTGGCTTCTTCACCCTTCCAACTAAACTTTGGGTTGGATTTTCAACCTTCATTATATGTGTTGGAATAGGGATCCCATTTCTGGTTTGGTCTCCCTTAATACATTGCAGAAACTTCTTCAAAACGCCTTGGGCACACACTTGAAATATGCATAACTGACCCACAAGTTTCACAACTTGGAGCAACTAAATCCATGGACGGAGGTGATCTATTAGCATTTAAGTTCTTCAACTCAGCAGTGATAAGAGACAATTGGGATGTGACTTTACTTTCCAAAGAATCTACCTTTGATTCTAGGGTGTCCATTCTTCTGTTATGAGCACTCGAATTTCTAATTTCATGGGCAGCCCTAATGTCTCTTACACTATATTATTGATGGTTCAAAGCCATCTTCTTGATAAGCTCCAAAGCTTCTTCGGCGGTTAAATCAATTAATGAACCTCCAGCAGCTGCATCTAACATTCCTTTTTCATGGCTCTTCAACCTATCATAAAAATATTGAACCAGCTGCTCATCCGGTATTTGATGGTGAGGGCATCTTGAAAGAAGGTCTTGAAATCTATTCCAATAATCATACAACGGTTCATCATACTCTTGGCGTGCAGAGTAGATTTCTTTCCTCATTGATGAAGTTCTTGATGTTGGGAAATACTTTTCCAAAAATGCTTTCCTCAGATTAACCCAACTTTGATAAGCATTTGCGACATGCCTCGGAAGACTCATGAACCATTCTCTTGCCTTCCTTTCTAGCGATAGGTGGAACACCGTCCATAGTACTTAGTCAAGCGAGGCTCCAACTGGTTTCATGCTCTAGCTAATCATCGACAATGATTTCAAATGGATGTATGGATCCTCTCCTAACAAGCCATGAAATTTAGGAAGAGAATTAATTAATAAACCTTTAATCTCAAAATTCACATCATAATTTGGGCAAGCAGCACTAAATGGATCATAATTAACATCAGAGGTCGTGGCTTCTCTTATAGTTCTTCTTCTATTATTCCCGTTAGTATCCCTTATTCTTTCTTCTTCGCTATTTCTTCTATTACCATTCCCTGGTTGATTTTCATTTATATTTCTGTTTTGGGGGATTGGTATATTCTCAGCCATAATTTCTCCTAAAAGACTCTTCTAATCTATCTACTTGTCCTAAACTAGACTCTCCTACTTCTATGCCTAATTCTCTAACTTACTTGCCTTTCTCTTTTCTTTTGTTAGCATTACATCTCTCCCTCAATGTTCTCTCAATTTTGGGATCGTAAGATTCAAGTTGATTCTTTTTGGACATACAAGAGAAAAATTCAAGGCAAAAGTAAAATTAAAACAACTCAAAGCACACTTCAAACGAGGATGAAATATGCATATGTGCAAGTGTATAATTGAGTATGTATGATTGTAATGTATGTATGTATTGAAAATGAAATGAATGAAGTGTGAAAAGCGAAGTTTGGCCGCGGCGAAAATTGATTTACGTCGCGGACAGTACCCGAGAGGGTAAACAAGTTAAGATTCAGCTTGTTGCCGCAGCAAAAAAGAACTTTGGTTGTGACGCACCATTCCCAAGGGGAATCTATTGTCAAGATTGCAAGTTTAGCCACGGAAAAACTCAAATTTGGTCGCGGCACACAACACCCGAGAAGAATTCTTTGTGAAAGTTCAAGTGCGTCACGACAAAAAATGAAATTGGTCGCCGCGAAAATGCATATATTATGCAGAATGCAGCAGAAACAAGTGTATTCTACTATGCAATGCTAAGATATAAACAAACTAATCCTATGCTATGAACAAAGATGCAAAACTAACAAACAAAAACACAATCTAACAACTAATGGCACTTAGCGTTCCTGGCAACGGCGTCAAATTCTTGATCCGACTAAGCCACAAATTGTAAACTTAGGTCGTTGGTTATCTTTGAAAATTGATCAGAAATATTAATTGTGATTTCCAAGGATTGTACAGGGACAACCCCAGGGTTGTTCTCTCCGAAAGCTACTATTGCGTACCAATAATTCTTAGCTTGTGATGCAAATGCAATCAGTTTTTAAATCAAATTATGCTACGTACCTAACTAATTGCAAAATAAAACTTGTTTTTGGTATTTTCAGGTGAGAAAGAGAGTAAAAGCATATTTGAATATGAAAGAATATGTGATTGTGGTTTCCTCTTAGAACAAATTGTGCTATCATAGTTCACAAAGGATTAGGGAAAGCATCGATGTTCGCATTAAGTTTTGTAATTAAAAACCCCAATAACTCGCTAGGTCAGAAATCTCATGAAATGGACTCATTCCATGAAATCCTTTAAGAACACTTAGTGTGTGTACGGAAATCACAAAGTGACAAAAGCAACTCCATACATTGTTGACTCTAAAATGAAGCACAACTAGGATGATAGAAGAGAACAACAAGATTTCATTGAATAACCAAAATGAACTCTATTCTACTTTGTCAATCACAAAACAACTCAATACACAATAATCCAAGTTTGGCTCGACTGAGACTAAGTATTTACACACAAATTACAAAGTCCAACTCAGAATCCAAGTAATCCATAATTTAAATACAAATTGAAAGCAAATACTCCCCTTTCGGTACTTCGAACTCCGGCTCACTTCATCTTCAAGAGGATGGAGATACTCAGCTCCTCATGGGTAATGGAATCGAGCTACGTATGGATGATTGAGGCATGATAAATGGATGAATGGTGAGAAAATTGAATATGGGTGTGGTCTTTGCCTCTCTTTGCTCTCCTTGCTCCTTTCTCTCTTCATTTCAGCCTCCTCTTTTCCAACCTCCTTCGAAAATACCCTAAATGGCATGATAAAACCGTTATGGGTCGGATCTTTAAAGTTGGGTCGGGTTATTTTCCATCCAGAGTAAAAATCTAGCATCGATGCGTGATATTCGCCACGGTGAACCTCTCCCGAGAGTTCATGCCTGCTGATTGAACTTTGGCCGCGGCGAACTTTGAATTGCGCCGTGGAGAAATTCTCCAGAGATGCTTCCTCTTTCCTTTTGTACAGAGTTCCTGAAATGAAACAGTAAATATTGGCAGTATGATTTGTTCATGATTGAATTTAAGCACAATAATATCATTATCCATGGCATATGTACCCAAAATCACACTAATCCAAATCAACAATTCCTAATCTCAAATTAAGCACAAAAGGGTCGTGTATGGGCTAAAATTG
>JANTPZ010114553.1:0-11159 GCA_025593235.1 Vachellia pachyceras
TGTTTCAATTGTAAAGACTGTTTTAGTTTCTGTTTTATATAATCCTTTATTGAATGCTTGCAGAAAAGCTTGTTCATTTGTCTTTGGTTCATCTATTAAATCTTTAGTTTCTATATTTTCTTCTTCCCTTTTATATAATAATTCATTAAATTTCTGTAAAATTCCAAGTTCAAGATTATCTATTTTAGGTTCTAAATCTTCAATCTTTTTATAGGTTTCTTGAATATTTTGATTTATAATAGTTAAATCTTTATTAAGAGTTTGAACACTAGGATTTTGACTTATATTATTCATGTTGTATATGTTTCATCATTCTGTTCTTTTGTTTCTATTGCTATTTTAGGTTTATATCCTAAGATATCTAATATTTTATTTATATTTTGTTCTAATAAGTTTAATTTTTCTTTAACTTCTTCTAAATCATTTAAAATATATTGAATTTTACTATGTAAAGGTTCAAGATAAGAAATAAAAGAATCCTTGTAACGAGGCATGTCTAAATAAGGTCCTAATTATAATTGATCTCTTAAATCTACTTTAATAGATTCAGATGTTTTCTGTTCTTCTGATATATTATTTATATGTTTCATTATATCAAAAAGTCTTTTTGAAGGCAACTCTCCTATTTTAGAGATCATATATCCATTGTTCCAATTAAGTTGCTTATGTTCACAAAGACAAGTATCTCCTAAAGCAGTAAAAGGAATAAATTTTGCAGGTAAAGGTGTATTATTATTAGGATATACAGAATTTTCAGGTAAATCATTAGCAGATATATCAAAAATCTTTGTTTCTACAGATAAAGGAAACATCATATAAAACAACTGGGTACTTCCTAAGCATGTAAAACCTAAACTCATCTTTCCAACTTTTCTCTCCACATATGGAGAGAAAATATGAAGAAAATTTTATTCCCACCACTGCCCCCTATTTCCCTCTCTTTTTTTCATCTTTTTCGCGGCCCTCCCTTTTCTCTCTTCCTTTTCTCCTTTTCGCGCGCTCATCCGACTTCGCTCAACTTTGCTCTTCGTCCTCCGTCTTCGAAGTCTCCCTCTCCCTTCGACCATTGTCTTCGACTTCCATCGGTGCCATCAACTCTTCCTCGACTCCCTCTCCATATCTGTCCACTGGTAAGCTTACTGGTTCATATTGATTCTACATATTTATCTTCGAGCTGCTGTTGTGGAGTATATAATGTTTCATTGCTGACTCTTTTTCTTCCCTCGCTATCACTGGTCTTTCTTTCCCTTTCTTTGCCCCCATAATCGTTGAATCTCTGTTCTGTTGAATTTCCATTTTAAAATCAATGGGTTTGTTCTGTTGCAAGTCGAGGGAGGAGAGAAACCCATAATCGTTGTTCTTTCGCTGCTTCTTTTAATTAAAATCAATGGGTTTGTTCTGCTTCTTTCTTCGCCAGTCAGTATAGGGAGATTGATTCTTCACAGGGTCTATTACCAGTTTAATTTGCAATCAGATTCAACACAGATCTTCCCCAATTTTGCTTCCAACACACTTCGATTTGCTTTGCACCCCTCTAGCTGTTGATTTGTAATGATATCTTATTCATTTTTTACGTATGAAATATTAACATTTCAGTATGATTCTGAAGTTCACTCTTTTGTTTACGTTTGGCCATGATAATGTATTTCTAACATTTGGTCATAAATTTAGATGATATATAGTTTATTTATTTTCTTTTGTTATTTTAATTAATCTTCATACGTTAACTTCATACGTTAACTTATTTAATTTTTATACATTATCTTTTGTCAAAAGAAAATATAAATATATAAAAGTGTGGGAATATTTATATTAATATATTTATATTAATATATAAATTAATATAAATTTATTTTGACAAAACATAAAAGAAAATATAATTTATGGCCAACGTATATTTAATTTAGATATATAAAATTATATTTATTTTGACATTTTAATACGTGAACTTCATAAATTTAGATAAATATAAAAATATTTTTTATACATTATCTTCTTTAAAATATAATAATATGAAAATATTTATTTAACAAATAATTTGGCTTTAAATTATTTAGTGATAATAATATTAATTAGTTTTAAAAATAATATATTTCTATTAGAAGGGTATTTTAATCTTTTACTCAATTGCCTATTTTCTTTTCTCTATGTTTTCTCTCATTCATCCAAACATGAGAGGTGATAACATTTTCTCTCCAGTTTTCTCTCCTTCCATTTTCTTTCCTCCCAACTTTTCTCTCCATCCAAGCATAGCCTTAAGGAAAAAAAGAAGGGTTAAGGTACACTTGGCACCCCAAACTGTTTTTTGAGATGCATTCAACATCATGAACTATTTAGTGGTGCACTTTTACACATCGTTTATTAAAAATAGAGCAATTCCCACCCCACATTAGCAGAACTTAACGCTGTTTCTTTTAAAAAAAAACTACACACAGGACTTTGCATATTTCAAAGTATCGCTGGAATGAACTCTTGCAGCATGATCTTGAAACCCTTCTCATTCCCTACTTTACAAGCATTGGCTGAGTCGGTGCAAGGAGATGCCCTATTCATTGAGTGTTTTGGTTATCCACATCTATAAATATTTTTATTAGAGGCAATTTTATTTTAAAGCATTGTCATGTATCAGATGAGAGTATTTTTCATATCTAAAATTTAAATTTTAGTCCGTTATATTACGATGAACATGTTCATCTTTCTTGAATGAGTTCCAAGGAGTTGGCAAGTGGTATTAGGCCTGACACCATCCTGAGGCCCAAAACATTCAAACTGCAACTGCTATTGGATTCAAGGTTTTGGACTTTGATAGTGGTGTGGAATGAGGAATCAAAAAATCGTGTTAGAGTTTTTTGAAATACTCAGTCTCCTCCTACTCAAACTCCTCAAGGCCAAAAATTGTGCCTTTTGTTTCACTTGGTTTCAAGCAATTCTGGGTAGGGGTGTGAGGAATATGAAGCCTGATGAGACAGCTAGGCTAACAACTTCGTTGGAACCAAAATTGAGTGAAAAAAATTAAAGACACAGATATTGAAAAGGCATGTTAAACTCACGAAATCTGAAAAGCCAACAGCGGATAGAAAAAGCAGTAATGAAGAAAAGAGGAGAATAAGGCAATGCTGTGATGCATTAAGCTGAAGTCTGGCCATGTATGTGAAACCCCATCCCCAGGAACCTTCATAAAATGGAACAAGCATCCAACTTTTTACCCCCACACTTTTCCTGGGGCAATCAAGCTCAGTAAATTAAAGTGCAGAGACAAAAAAGAAGGATATTCACAGCATATGCCTCAGGCATATGCTTGTCCATCATCGGTTTATTCCATAACCAATTCTTTATAACCTGAATTATTTATAGTGCCCTTGCAAGGCTAACAAAATGCAGAAGCAGAAGCAGAAGCAGCAAGAAGATGACGATTAATAATTAAGCAAAGCAGCCATAGGGCTTCTCTTTCTTGGCACGATGCATCTGATGATGATGATACTTAGCTTCTCATCATATGTCATCTTCTCATGGTTGTATGTCTTGCCAAAGGAGAGTTGCCCTGCGACTGCTTTAGCTTATAACAAGCTCAGTATTCTCTTCTGCTACAGCAAACAGTACAAGGTACGAAAGATAGCTGCAGATGCTAGCAGTAATTAAGCACTGGTGTAAACTGTACAATACACTTCTCTAGTCTTTGAATTGTGATCGATTTGTGATCCATATATATATACAGAAATGCTAGACAACTACTGATAGTCAATTGACAGTTCTGTTAGAGAATATTAATTATAAGATTTCTTCATGTTCATATGTGTATGCTTGGAGATGAAGCAGTCCGTTAACTATGCAACTGATCACTGAGCGTCCAAGTTCATGAATCATGGGGTTGCCTCCAGATTTGAAGATACATAGGTTAACTTGCCAGAAACTGGAAGGAGTAAAAATAAATCAATTAATTCCTAAATTGGGTTAGAACACTAAGATGGATCAACAATGACTTTAGTCTCTACCATTGATCTTTGAATAGCAGTTGATTCATATATCCTTTTCAATTGATCATTGCCTTCTTATCTAGATTGCTAGACATTTGATTAATCATTATCTTCAAACGGCCTCACATTTCGGATTCAATTGGGGAAAAAAGAAAAGAAAAGAAAAAGGGAACCGTAGTAAGAACTAAGAAGGCAAAACGGTGGGAGGGCACGAGGGAAATTAAAATGAATTTCTTATGTATAAAGTTAGGCTATCAACTTTTAATGGACCAGATACTACACATTATGAAATCTTTCGCAAGATTAGTGGAGATTAGACAAAATCAAATCAAACAAAAGCCAAACTTGGCTGAAGTTATGGGGCCTAATCGAAATCAAACAAAATTGAAGTACAAAACAAAGTGGTATCTAAGATCATAAAACATTGAAGCAAGACAAACTCTGCAAATTGATGGTTTCAATACCTACACTTGAAAAGATTGAAACAAACATTAAATAAAACCCACTGAAACTAGAACCACTAGTAATTTTCATGAGAGAGAAATATAATTGTTGTTGCTAAAATCATTTTATAGCATGTGAATATATTTATTTAATTCACTCTATATTGCGATTATTGGTATTTAGTGCTATCTTAATTATAATTCTTTTTTTACCCATCGATGAACTCAAATCTTAATAATCAATTATATAATGTGTCTGTTTGGGAGAGTGTTTGGGCTCCCATAACCCACGTTCAACAGTATTTTTCCGTAAATCAGGATAATCTCCTTCACATTTTATCTTATACACTGTTTAAGCACTTTTCCATCGCTTACTCAAACGAGCACAACCTCTCATGCAATCAACATAATCTCAAATATTTCAAGTACAAATCCTAGATTGAGTATGCGAAGCAAGTGAGACTCTGTGTGTGTGTGGGTATCAATAGCAAATCATCCACCTAACATCGCAAGCTTCAACATAGATATTGCTGAACTTAATTGAATTTCTATTAATCCCAGCTTTTTCTTCAATCTCTTTAAGCTCCATTAGAATGTCGAATCAGTTCGAATTGATAATAACTAATTAATAAAGACGCTTACGGAATATGAATAAATAAGCACGTAAAATTTCAAAGGGCAATGTGGGAACATACTATAATATATGATTTGAGCTACAATAATCCTAATTCCTAATTACACTGGTTAATTAATCTCAGCCACACATGATTTTATTAATAATAAAATAATCTACCAAACAAGTACAAAACATTAAAAAAACGAAGGGAATGGGAAGGGGAAGGGGAACGTGAAACTCAATCTAGAAATGCTGCTTTCGATTTAACTAGAATTAAATAAAATTGAGAAAAACCTAAAATAAGATCAAGGAACTAACAATGTTGTATCTTTGTAGCCGGTAATTAGTGTGTTTGGATAGCCCGTTGGGAGAACGGACACAGATTCCGAGGTAAATATGTGAGATGAGTTTTGTCTCGGTAAGTGCAGGAATGGCTTTTAGATGCCTAAACGGACTATCCAAACAGAGCCAATATGGGCTCAACTTATTGCCTAAGATGAGTTTAGACCGGTATTTTGGCAACCCGCCAGAGTGAGGCTGCAGGGTCCGCACCGTTTAGCCCATGGGTTTGCTCTCCATATATATTTTTTTAAAAATAATTTTTAATGTAAAAATTTTAAAATATTAAATCTTCATAAATCATACAATTGTGCATATTTGTTTCAAACTTTCAATATTATTGTTATTTATTTATTACAAATAAATATTTTTTAAAAAATATATTATAATTACTAAATAGTATAGGAAAGTTCTATCTTTGAATCAATTAACTTCATATTAATTATTTTTTGTAAAATAGAATGATGGGTTGGTAGGCTAATGTTATGGTTTTTGCAGCTTGATGTACAAACCCGCACCACAACTTGTGAGTTATGGTGGGCTAGTCTGCATTCTCAATTTTATTAAGTCAATATTATTTGTAAACGATTACCTTTCAAAGGCTTTATCTACTTATGGTATTTATATGGTAGAGAGAAAGGATTTTTTTCTCTATAAATTACATCATTAAAATTTTTAACATAAATATATTATTTAATTCTTTATTTATTATTATGTTGACTCTGTTTTTATAGGATATAATTTATATTAAATACATATAAAGTTAAAAAGTTGTTAAATTTTAATACATGGTTAATATAATCTAAGATTATTTCTTTGTATGTATAAAACTGAAGCTGAAAAGATTCATCAAAATAGGATCAAATGAGTATTTATAAATAATAATAATTGTCTGCATTGAAGAAAATCAAGCAGTCCAAGTGCTGGTGACCAAAAGACAGGTCTGCGAAGATGATTAGAGGGTTGCGATAGAGAGGAATAAACCAAGTCAAATTTTAGCATGCTTGTAAATTAAAATTAGAAGGGGTCCAAATTAAACTTCAGTGAAATTTTAACTGAGGATAACTTGTTATAAGAAATGCAGTGATAATCTCTCTATCCATTAGGAAGATAGCAGTGGGTATTAAATCTTCCTATCACTTGCAAGAGTCTCCAAAGGAAAAATAAAATACAAATATATTGTAGAAATTAAATATCACAAGAGACACAGGAATTATTAACCTGGAAAAACCTCTAAATTCAAAGACAAAAAACCACGGGTCTTTCTGACCAAAGAAAATAAGATCCACTAATACTATGATCTCAATAGGATTACAAAAGAGTCACAATCAAATGTACAACGCATGCAAACCAATCTGTCAAATAAATAAAGCCACAAGTTTACAATGAAGAATAAAAAAGTTGAAATACCAAAAAAATAGAGTTAGGTGTGAACTTAATATCTCTCACACTAGGTAAAAAAAGAGACACTCCCACAGTGCCGCATTGGAAGCTATGAACCTGCTGATAAAATTTCAACCAAATCCAACGGTTAACGAATGCACAATCTCTATTTTATCGAATCTATCTTGTCAACTTGTGAAAATTGCCTTCTCTCTTCTCTCTCAAATAGTCATCTTTTTCTACGTAAGACCTCTCCCCCTTATTGACCTAATCTGCCCTCTCTCCAAGTGAGCTTCAACCATTGGGCTTTTCCTAACCCAAAACCCAACACTGCAGAGAGTGACTTACACATTGCTGCCAAGCATTTTAGACAAGAGTTTCGGTGGGATAAAATAGTTATATATAAAGACCAGAAAATTTGGCTGCGCGCGCGGATCATTTGAAGAATTGATCTAAATTTGAAGATTTAAACAAGTGAAATCAAAATCTCGAAGCGATCGATATGTTATTTGGTCTAACGGACACAACTTCGTAATAAAGCATCTCCTGGATGTTCTTGTCTCAAACTCTTCTCTGCTCATTAAAATTAAGTGAAAGAATATATGAGATGCTTGAAAAATCTTTCTAGAGACTCCAATTCCATGCCAAATTTTATAAAAATTTGAAGATCAGAATCAGAATCATGATCGTAATCAGAAAGTTAGCAGCTTGGGATATCCAAAAGTATAACCCTTGATTGAGAGAAGATGCCACAAGCATATGACTTGTGTACTGTTTAGTCTTTGCGCCTATAAAACTTGTTCGGATATCACTTGGAATAGCAAAAAAAAACATGTGTGTGTGTGTGTGAGAGAGAGAGAGAGATTGGTATTTAACATTCAGAGAAAGTAGGGAGAAATTAAGCATATCAATCATAGGGTGTGTCTCTTTTGGCGAGTTATATATGCTGCAAAATTCATATTAGTATATATAATAACTCGTCAAAGGAGAACTGCCCTGTGAATGTACAGCTTAGACTTCACCATTGATGAAAAAGGTAACTTCATTTCACCTTCGCCAAGTTTATGAGAATGAGAAACAAAGCGAAAAAGAAATCACAGAGGTCATATTTAATTTGTGTTGTTTGCAGTATTGATGCATGTATATACTAGGATTTTGTTCATTTAGTATAACAATGAGCTCTTGTTTACATGGTTAAGATTACTGTATATAATGGTGATGTTAATTTAGTTCTTGAGAGCACATCAAGGCCAAACCATGCCTCTGAATTCAAAGGTTGATTATAAATCCTCCACCAATAAAATCCTCACATTAAGTTTTAAGCTTGTTACCTTGTGCTTGTTTGGAAAAGCTTATCTATTCCCTTAAAGCACGTTCAACAGTGTTTTTCCGTAAAACGAGATAATCTCCTCTATATATTTACCTCGACTTACGTAAAAGTACTTTTCTACTACGTTTTCAAACGGACACCTTATGAGTTATATGCGAATTTCTTGTTAATTGGACGAATCTTTATTAATGCCTTTATATCCTATTCAAGTCAATATGATGGATGAAATTTTATTCTTTTTTTTTTAATAAAACTTTGTTTTTCACTTCCCTTAACATCATTGTGGTGTTTTTCATTTCATACGACATTGAAACGTGCAACTATCAAATACCGTTAATTACTTGTAATTTTCATTATAAGCAAAATTCCATTCGCAAAGCAGGAAGGCGTCCACTTGATTCCTTGATTACTTAGTTTATTTTATGCATTCGGATCCAATAGAAGGCAAATTGAGAGGTTATTAACATATAATGGCCAAATACTTAACTAATATTATAATAACACATGAAACCATATAAAACCACGCTTCCTCTGTGATATTGCTTACTAAGCTCAGCGGAAGAACATATGCTTTTATTAATTAATCATTCAAACTTATCCCTAATTAAACGAAACAAATCAATCATATTCAACCCTCAATACTATATTGGAAAACTATATTAACATGTAATTATCACGCTTGGTCATTAAACATAACTTATTATCCATTACTTAAAAGCAGAAAAGAACAAAAGAACGTTTACGTCTTTACCATATCTTACTTGAGAGCTGAGTCAGAGACAGGGAAAGCATCTCTAGTAAAAGCAGGCGGCAAACGACTGAAGTGAAGAGGGTTTGTTTTGGACCTCATCGATGATGGCGGCCCACAAAAGGCCATCTTGTGGTCCATTTGTTAATTATTGCAATCAACTTGAGGGCATTCACCAAAATATTGTACATAATCTCAATGACTCAACCAGAGGGGAGGTCCGCATTACAAACTTTGCAAGACAATGTCAAAACTGTACGACGTAACTAAGCTATTATTTGACTCTGTCAAGCTCTACATATACTGCCGTATCAGCCAGGGCCAGCTATATCCTGACACTTGAATAAAACTAACAGAAACTTGTGTAAATATCTTTCTGTATTTTTTTTTATAGTAATCAGCCGATTCTACAAGGCATTGAAATATACAAGAGCAGCAGAAATGTCAATCTGATACATGAAGAGCAGAGTTGTGTCACTGGGCGAAGAAGAGAGGGGAGAAAAATGCCACCACCTGACCCGAATGAGGCCTCCCACGTATGCCCTCGGGGCTGCTGCCCATCCCCATTTTTCAACTCTGCAACATCTCAGAGGATTAGGCAAACCCAGAAATAGTTGTGCAGAGTGTCGCCATAGTTTTGCAGCAACAACTGCTTCCTCCATCTGCCCAAACACCCAATTCACTAATCATGAGTCTCTTCCATCCCTGCAAGATTCATTCAGTGAATTCATTAAGGTTTATCCACAGTACTCTGAGACTGAGCAAGTTGATCATGTTAGATCCAAAGAGTATTCCCATCTATCTGCTTCTAATCATACTTGCCTTGATTATATTGGTATTGGCCTCTTCTCCTACTCTCAAATGCAACGCCTTGATGTCTCAGAAGCCCATGACGCTTCTTCTTCAATATCTAAAGCACTACCGGAGTATTAATCAGATTTCCCCCTGTTTAGTATCTCCACAAGAAGTGGGAATATCAAGACTTTACTGCTTCATGGCGGGCAAGTGTCAGAATTTGAGTCTGCATTGAGAAGGAGGATCACGAGTTTCCTTAATGTTTCTGATAATGATTACTCCATGTTATTCACAGCAAATAGAACAGCAGCTTTTAAAATTGTGGCTGAATCCTACCCATTCCAGGCTAATCGCAAGCTTCTGACAGTTTATGACCATGAAAGTGAGGCAGTAGAAACAATGATTAGCTCCTCAGAGGAGAGAGGAGCCAAAGCTATGTCAGCAGAGTTTAAATGGCCAAGATTCAGGATTCAGTCTGCTAAATTGATGAAGATGATTATGAGCAGGAGCAGGAGGAGTAAGAAGAAGAAAAGGGGGCTTTTTGTTTTTCCAAAGCATTCCAGAGTAACAGGAGCCAGATACCCTTACCTCTGGATAAGCATAGCACAGGAGAATGGGTGGCACGTATTAGTTGATGCATGTGCATTGGGACCTAAAGAAATGGACACAGCTTTGGCCTCTCTCTTTTTCGCCCGGATTTTATTATATGTCCCTTCTACAAGGTGTTTGGGGAAAACCCATCAGGATTTGGATGCCTCTTTGTCAAGAAATCAGTCACATCCATTCTGGAAGATTCCTCAAGTGCAGGAATTGTGAACCTTATACCAGAAAGGCAGCCATGTCAAGTATCAGAAGATTCTTCAGGAACAGACATAGAATTAGAAAAAAAACCATCAAGATCACAAGAGGAACTAGCTTCTTCAAGCTCTTTCTTCAGTCAGGAACAAAAGGTAGGAGAATCATCTAGGCTTCAGTACACAAGAGGTACCAGCAGAATCAAAAGCTCCAAAGAGTTCTGCAAGTGAGGAAATACACAAAAATTTAGAGAGCTTGCAAGAGAGGAAAGCTAAAGATGGAGAAGATGAGAACCTTGATATTGAATGCAGATGTTTAAATCAAGTGGACTCGTTGGGGTTGATACTGATTACTAACAGAGCAAGGTACCTAATAAATTGGCTGCTCAACTCATTATTGAAGCTCAAGCATCCCAACACAGAAGGGGTTCCCCTCGTCAAGATTTATGGTCCAAAGATAAAATTTGACAGAGGACCTGCTTTGGCATTCAATGTATATGATTGGAAAGGAGAAAAGGTTGAGCCTGTTCTTGTACAGAAACTTGCTGACAGAAGCAACATTTCTCTTAGCTGTGGATTCCTACACCATATCTGGTTTGCAGATAAGTATACTAAAGAGAAGGGAAGAGTCCAACATGTCAAAGAAAGTGGAGGCAAGAAAAAATATAGAGATAACCAGGGAATAGCTGTGGTTACTGCTGCATTAGGCTTTCTCGCTAATTTTGAAGACATGCACA
>JANTPZ010114558.1:0-96020 GCA_025593235.1 Vachellia pachyceras
ACTTTCATTAATTAATAGGACACAATAAAAAAATCCTCCTACAAATGAATGAAAAAAAATATTACTTTCGAAACAAAAATAAATCTTATTAAATAACATGTATTTGTATATATTGTTTTATATAATGATACATATAAATATTTCATAATATATAATATAATTAATTAATTTATTTAAAATTTTTAATCTCTATAAAAAGTCAACTTACTCTTATATTAATACCATCTTGACTCTCTTTCCCCTTCTTTTTTTCCTTTTATACATTTTCTCTCTCTTCTTCTCCCCAAAAGCTACTTCTTCCTACTTATGCCTAAAAGTTACTTTTAGGCAAAAAATCCTTTTTTGAAAAAGCATTACCAAATATGCTAAAAGCCACTTTTTTTTGCCTCCAACCGCCCAACCAAACACTGCCTATATTCCCTTCCATTGGTGGGAGAGAGAGAGAGTGGTGATTGGTGGAAATCAAAAGTTGGGTTTGGTAGAGAAAAAAGTGGAAAAGAACAAGACGACGTCCAAAGAGGTGTCGTTTTTTCCCATATGAGAAGAAGGAAAAGTAACTTTTAGTGAGTAGCAGTGAGTGTGAAATTCTATATTCCCTTCCATTGATTACGGCTTTTTCGTTGGCAAAAAAAAAAAAAAAAAGATTACGGCCTTTTCACTTTGTATAATCTCCAAACCATAAAATCTCTACGGTGCCATAAAATTGGTGGGATTAACAACGACAACAACACATGGGGGTGCGAAACTCGAGACAGATGTTCATATCCATTCACATTGGAAGATCTTTGAAAGTGGATTCAATTCATAATTTGAAGTGAAAGATGCCATTTTGAGGTACAGACACAAAGGAAGTGGCTCTCCATGGAACATGTGCCTTTTCACCTTATTTTCCTCTTGGCTTTGCAAATAAGAGACTGAAAGAAAAAAAATAAAATGAAGTTCATTTTTCAGTTATGTTCCTACAATTAATATTGAATTCTAATTTTGTTAATTAATTCATATTCATTTAATCAACATTCTTTAATGAGGGTACGAGTGAAAAATCTCTTAGTTTAAGGTTTATTAAATGAGTTACCTTCACTTTTTCATTCCCCTCAATTAGTTAAATTTACAAGAAACCTTTTTGTTTGGCCGCCGGAGTTTGAATAATATAGCACATGGTTTATCTACACGCCCCCACTCAGAAATTAGAATCCAATGGGATATAAATCGATTACAAAATGTTGCCATTTTTTCTTCTATCTAGAACTGGAAGTCATATTCTGCTGGACTGCTGCTAAATATAATTATACAAATCCACTCTAGTTCATATAATCCATAATAAACTATTAATTCATATAAAGTTTTAAGACATTTAAATTCTCTAGAATTAAAATACTCAACCCGGGGGTTGGGGGTCATGGTAGAAACACACAATATACGAAACTCACTCTTCCTACTCATTTTTCTGCATCACAAATAATTCACAAGTTTATAACTTGAAAAGGCAAAAAAAAAAGAGAAAAAAAAGGAAAGGAAAGGAAAAAAAATTTCTAAACTTAGCAACACACTTATTAGGTTGATTTTCTCACATGCTCTTTTCATTCTTCAGTCTAAACCCAAGACACAGAGCATCATGTAGGTAGACTTTCCAGTGCCCCCTGCTTCATCCGTATTCTCAAATAACAATTGGTTTATGCCACCAAAACCAGATTTCCCCCCTTATAACATATGTTAAAACTGTTAACCCAACTGGCCTTTTCCATCAGTCTAGGCTTTTTGGTCACAGGAACTGGCAAACAGATTTTCATCCCACAACCATGGAAAGCTCAAGAGGAAAATAAAAATATAGAAACAGGGGTTACATTATTCAATCTTTCGAGGGTCAAACAATAATGATTATATGACTATGGCAGTACAAATTACAAAAGGAAAACCCATTAATCTACAAGTGAGACGTTGACAACATCATCGACACAAGTTTCAGTAACCCAACAGGGGTGTGAAGGGGACAAACCATCTAAGAATTTCTGAAAGGGGCCAGACCCCAAAAAAAAAAAAAACAAGACTCTCCACCATGTAACATAGAATGGATGAAAAACAATATTCTGCTAAAGCTTTACTGATCATGTACCAAAAGCTACCTTTTACTATCTGCTTTTAACAATAAAATAGATGTGAAAGCAGCAGGCATTGCAAGAATTGTAGAAGAGCAAAGAACGAAAACCCTGCATCTGCAAAATCTAGAGGTGGTCTTGACTGTGTCCATTGATGAAATAGTTAGCACTGCAAGAAGGTCATCCCATAAAATTTTCCAAAATCACACAGGACCTGCATCTTTTTAACTTGGTCTCACACTCTGCCTTGTTTTGATCATTCGCTTGAGTGAACCTAACCAGGATTGGCATTCATCCCACTCTGTGGTAGTAAGAAGCACCTGCCAACGTAAAACAATGACAGCTAGAATGTAAATATGATTGGTGTTATTAACAAATTTGTCAGTACTCAGTACTTCAATCTTCAATTGCTTTTACCTGAATTTGCAAGGCAGTACCAAAATCACCATTGTCTAATGCCTGACATAGCTGAAGCAGCTTATCAGAAGCATTTTTAGAGATGTCCCCGCTGTTCAATTTGGCAAACAACCCACCAAGTTTCTTGGAGTTGTCTTCAATCTCCCGCTTCTTAGCTGGATTTGCACGTGAACCTCCCAATGCTTCTGATGTCTCATTATAAAGCCTCGTCAATGTGGTGACAATAGGCCTTTGGTGCACTGGCAGACATAGCCCAAGCAAGCATAAGTGGAATGCCACAAAGTTATCATATGAAGACAATCCACTTCATAAAGTGTAAACAACTTACCAGGAACATTGGACGTATCTGCTGTCTGCACTGTAGGAGGCGGTGCAGCTGGTAATGTAGTTGGTTGTACAGATCCTGCCTGAGGAGTTCCGATCGGTTGCATTGATCCCATACCAGGTCTTTGGGCAACACCAGAACTGGGAACTGGCATGAATCCCCTTGAACCAGGGGTTGGTGCCCCAACATGCGGTAATTTTTGGCCATGAACAGGGCTTGGAGGTTGGTAAGGAGGATTGCCAGGCGTCTGAAACACAGAAAGCCCATGTTTAAATCTTATAGGAGCCAAACGCAATAGTTTGATGATATTGAAAGGCATGAAAAATAGAAAGAAAGAAAGAAAGCAACTGACAGAATACAACTGAGAACCCAAAGTGGGCTGCTGATATTGCGCTGCATTTTTTAGCGTAGGAGGAGTCTGAGGATCAAAAGATCTCAAAGGAGGCTGTGTGACGGAAGCAGGAGAGAAGTTTGGCTACAAGAAAGAATAGAATTCAGAATGAACAGCAAAAAAAAAAAAAAATATTATTAAAAGAAAAAATAAAGAACTCTAACTATCATATGATTCCAGGTCCAGAGTGTAATAATGCACAGGCAGTCTAATCTACTTGTCAAAAACAATGCTGCTGGGTATTACATTTTTTTTTTGGTAATGAGTATAACATTTTTTGTCCAGTTCAGTAACCATCTGGCCAAGAAATAGCTTATGGGAAAAATCAGAATGCACTTCTGATCAAGTGTGATATGTTCACTTTCCGTAAGTCAACATTCAAAAAACTGAAAATAACCTTTTTTCCCTCATTTCAAAACCACTCTGGCTAAAGATTAGGTGTTTCAGGAAAAAAAAATTATACATTTGAAGAAAAAATACCACTTAGTTCAAACTCTAGCAGCATCTATTTTGGCTTGCAGATTAATATATTTTCATATAAATGCCATTGAGGCCCATGATTTGCTTTTTCACAAAACTAGAAGTGATTGTTTATTACTTTAACATCACACAAACTAGAGGTTTGATAAATTAAAAAAATTAGCCAGTGGGCTACAGACATTCCTTCTAACTACGTCTAACATCATATACCTGAGGAACCTGAGGGGTTTGCGATGGAACAAATAAATTAGGCTGATGTGGTTGCTGATATGGAGCAGGAACATTAGGCTGATGAGGTTGCTGGTATGGAGTGGGAACAGTATACCTTCTTCCATATGAAGGATCATACTGATGTTGATAGCTTTCATTATATGCAGTTCCAGGAACACCTTGCGGCACTTGTGTGGATGCTGACTCCTAATAAACAAGTGATAAAAAATTTGAAAAAAAAAAAATCAGTTGCATCAAGATAACGTTTTCCCCAAAAAGAAAATGTTGAAGAATATAGAACATACCTGATAATTTCCACCATATGCAGCATTATCAGCACCGTAAAAAGATCTGCTCTGTGACTGAGAATTTTCAAAAGCAGTAGTCTTTAAGTCTTGCTCTGCATCAAAATTTGAGAAATATACAGGAAAAAAATGGAGGCCTTTAATTCTTCCCCCCAAATATTGAAACGAATGTGGTAAAAATACAGGCCCGGAAAGCATAACACAATTACATTAAGATTACAATTATTTTAAATTGCATAACAGAACTTCAGAATCCAGAATACTTGACAGCTTAAAATAACTAGCCTTACTCCTCCGATAAAAACTTGGCCAAGTGATCTGCAGTTTGACAAGGTAAATAGCACATATGGTTCTTGTAGACTTCATCTCATGAGAAAGGTTGTGCTTATAAGATTGGAAGTGGAAAAACAACCCCCGAAACATCATGTAAAACATATCAAACCAGTAATCATATCACATGAAGACACCTTCCCCCAACACGGACTCACAAAACAAAACTTATTTAATGATTTTTTGGCTGTACAGGAACAGAAGCATCAGCAATATTGAAACTTCTCCGTGAAAAGGAACATAATCAAGTCCATTATTCTATATATTGAAAACGCTACATTTGTGTTAAGAGTCACTACATAGATAGCAATAATTCAGAATGATATTGTGATCACATAATGGAGGTTTCACCATTGTCTTTTATCATGAAAGAAAAATATAAGTATGCATAACTGAGGGACCCTTTTCCTATACAAGAAAAGTCCATATGTAAAACCCAGGAAAGAGTTTATCTATTATGCAGTCTGTTCAGAGGCAACTTGCATAAAGCTATCCTAGGGTCATCATATTGTATCCCGCATTTTTACTGTATGAAAACTTTTAAAATAAGCATATTTCAATCAATAAATGATATGTGAACGCCATTAACCAAGATGACACCAAGCAATTAAACTAGTTAAAAGGTCACATTCTAATTCTCAAATAGAAAAATAGAACAGTACAACCAAAATGCTTACCATGTTCTGTATAGAGAGAAATTCTATCCTTTAAGATCACAAGTTCAGTTGGAAGCTCATCAGATCCTAAAAGTTTCAGATACTCCATTGCAGTAGTTAGCAGCCCTTGACTTGCTAAAATTTCAGCATATTTCTCAACAAGCCTGCACAGAGATGCACTAAGCCTCTTCTGACCAGTTGCTAAAGCAAGAACAATAGCCTTTTCCATCAATTCCTATCAAAATATAAGATTTTGTCAACTATCTAGCCTTTATCGTTCTGAGTTCTACATCAGGTTTTTCTTTTGAAAAAAACTTGAATGTAGTCACTCGTTACCTGTAGAAGCTGAACAGAAGATTTTCCTTCATGCTCACTTTGCAGTCTCCTTGACCAAATTTCAACTGTTTTGTCAATATTTCCAGCACATATAAAACAAAGTGTTGCAGCTAATGTATTGCCAGCCACCATGAGTTTTGAAGCAAGTTTGTCACAAAGCAATGCCCATTCATCTCTCTGTGCAAACTGTTAATAGTTCCTAACTAAAGAACATCAGTTTATGCAACAGATATAATAACTCCAGGGTCAATAGTACTTATCTCTTGTACTTAATTTCTTATTGGTATTTTTAAACTATTAAAGAATTCCAAGTTGAGAAAACCCATTTCCACAATTACAATATTATCCATTAGTGACAACAATGCATAAACAACAGTCAAATGGTAAAATTTAGAGTGGAACCAGCACGTCCTTTCCAGTAGTAAGAAAGAGTGCACGTGAGTGTGTGTGTGTGAGAGAGAGAGAGATGAAACAAGAAAAATCTATTTTAAATAGTGAAGAAACAGTAAACCAGGGATGCCAGATAAAACATGATGAAGTAACTTATGATCTTTGATCAATTTAAAAATGATGAAATGAACATTAGTATACTAGGAATACAATCATCAATACTTGCTAATTAAAAAAATAAAATATCAGACAAGAAGCAGAGAGGCTTACACTGCAAAGAAGAGCAAGAGTTTCCTTCCAAAACTTGAGAGGCCTAGAGTTCACAAGGCTCAAGAGGTCATTGCTCACCATTGCTGATGCAATCTGAAAGTGGAAATAAACCCATAAATAACAGGTAAGTGGTGAATTTAAGGTTAGAGCTGATATCAGTCAGATACATATGTTATATATGATTTTATTAGCAGCTACCTTTAAGTAAGGGGATCGGCTTAGCTTAAGGTATTGATCCCGAGTACTTTCCCACAAGGAAGCACTGCCAACATGAGCAATAACTAAAGCATCAGCCCACTTATCTGCAGATATGCATTGCGCAGTTGCCCCCTTGTAGTCTCCAAGAACTAGAGCACGTTGAACACTGTCATCAAATGAAGAGTCAGCACTCTCCTCCATTTCCAACTCCTCTTGGACTTTCTCTGAACCATTGGCATCTTCCACAACGAAGTGGCCACCAGAAGTAGATACAGGTGTATCATTTTTGGGGCTAGGAAGATTGTTAAAGAAATCTTCCCCATTGTCAGAAGGGAAAACAGTGGGCTCATTGGTTGCCTCAAGTCCTACTTTATCAACAGATGTATCCTCAAGTCCAAGACCATTTACTTCTTGGGTAAGACCATCTGCAACTGTGTCTTTTCCTTCGTTAGGTACACTGAAACCAAGGTGTGTGAGTAATTTTGTCCGTGCAGTCCCATCATCTTCAAACATAACCTTTAAGAAGCCCCAGGTTTCTCTTTCCTCCTCAGATCTGTCAAAATGAAAAGATGCAATGGCAGATTAAGCTAGGCATCAAACCAAACAAAGTGAAAAAAGTGACTCTCCATGGGAAAAACATACTCTGATTCCTGATATTTTTTATCACATAAAGCCCTTAACAAAGTTCTTTCTCCATTTTTTACTGCAGCGTCAAATTCAGATGACCTACTCACAAGATTGTCTTCAGCAGCCAAGTTGTGAACAAATACCTGGAATATTACAAATATGATAAAGTTGACTGAAAGTTTAACAGCTACACTGAACAAATACAAGGACATCACAGTAATAGCATTTCACCTCTGAAGCCCCAGCTGATGCGCCTGCAGCAGATGACTTGGAATGAAATGACACAAGCTTGCCCCCAAAGCCAAATGAGACTCCAGCAGGACGTTTATACCATTTTGGAGCTCTCAGAGGTGCTGCACAGAAAGTTAGTATTAAGAAAGATACCCTTGAGTCAAAATCTGGTATAAACTAACAAGACTTGATGAGCTGACACGCATAATCCTCCCCATCCCCCAATAAATCACAAAAATAAAATCCTGTCTATAAAAAACTTGAGCACGTGTAATGCAGATAACTGAAGACAAATAGATGTAAAAAAGCAAATAGTTCGGTCTATAGAAGAAATACAAGCATCACCTGCACCAAAATCATTTTCCCCAACACCATATCTACTGCAACCCTGCAAACAATTTTTGATGTAATTAGTAATATGACCGATAATACGATATCAGGGAAGAAAATTAGAAAAATGAGATTGCTCCTATAGTGCAAAAAAGATATTAAAAATATACATGAGTGTTTTGTAAAACAATTTTGGCTATTAATCTGATATTAAATCATATGCCACTATTAGAAATGAGTTCATTTAATTGCTTCATTTATATATATGCATGCATGGACATGTAATGAATAGATAATAGATCTTTTTCTTCTATCTGGATAAGGTACAAAAAATACGTAATTAAAAAGAAAGATCAGACCATGCAAATTTCTATAGATAAGCACAACTAGGCTATGCTGGTATGTGGAAAATAACACTTTCAGTGAGAAATAGGATTAAAATGAATGTCTACAGTCAACAGCTCAAAATTGAGTAATGGTTACTTGCATTAAGAAAGATTTAAAGTGACTGAAAAAAAAGATTAGGAAATTGAGATTCGTGACTTTTTGATCAATTCACGTTCACAATATCTGTTCATAGAATACTCACAATCTCATACCACTTTTTGATATTGCCTTTAGCACATCGTGACTACTACAATCTACCTAGTGATCAATAAAAAATATTGTGCATAAGACTCAGTTATCCACTTATCCAGTTATTCAATTTCCATGCTACTTCATCCCATCCCAAGATAACTTCAAAGTTCAATCATACTTCTCACTTGAAAAGCAAAACTGATATGAATAAACCAACAGAAAAACAAAGATGTACCTCAATATTGTAGATTCCAATTTTTCCATCAAAGGAAGATGCTGATATCACTCCAGGTATCTTAGGATACCAGTGAACGTCAAAATTCCAGTTGGTCCCAGATGGCAATTCGCAGACAATCTTTGGCAAAATAATAATAATAAAAAGTCACTATCAAACAAATAATCTGAAAATAATGAATACCAGCCAAGGGTTACTTGCAAAATAAGTCAAACAATCTTGAGCAGGGGAAGAAGGATCAAAACACCACCTCTCCAGTAACTGTGTCCCAACATATAGTGCGACTATCTTTACCACAGGTAAGCAAGTAAGAGCTATCATGGGGACACCATGACATTGCAATTACACCTGATTAGAAAATTCAGTGAATATAGTCTTGTCAGCTATGCTTAAAGGTGAACCGGGAAACTGCACAGCAAAATCAAAATTAACTACAAAAAATCATTCACAGCCTATACAATGTACAAAATACCAGATGGGCCACCGTCTAACCCTCTGACTATAACTTTGAGCCAGAAAAAGACGTAATCACACCATTTTAAATTTGTGAAAATCAAAACATCGCTAGGAAACAAAACAGCAGGGTAGAGAGAAACACATCAACATAAAAAATAAAATCTAAAACCAATGAATCCACTCACAGACAACTTGCCAGCAACTAATATTAAATTTATGTGCACTTTGGCTCTCCAAACTCATGACAAACCGTTTGGGCGAGTCATTGTCCCAAAGGTTCCTATGGGACTCAGTGCCAAAACAGCTTATCATTAAAATCAGGTTTTTGGCATGAGCAAACACCAAATATGCCCTAATTTTTGGGCAGATTTACCCATGATATGCATGGATGCCTTAAGGGCATTCAAGCTATCTCCTTCGACCTCAATGATAATAAAAAAGTAGAAAATGGATAAATCAAACTAAGTCTTAGGCTCCACTCCAAAATTCACTTTGAATTAGTGAACTATGATCATTTCACCCTCCCTAACTTTTGTAATGAATTAATTTTTGGATATCCATAAGTAACATGTATACCCTGTACAAACCAAACAAAAGCTTCACTAACTATTTGATAACGCACTCAAGGTTAACATATTGCACTGGAACTAGCAAAGCCAAAAATTGAGAAATAAACGTAACTCAACTAAGTAGATTAGCAAGTCCCAAATCAGCCAAGTTAATTTCTAATAAAGGTAGTCCAATCAGTTGGAGGAGCCAAGAATTAAAAATCACAATAAGAAAAGGAGCACTGGTAATTAAATTCTACCAACATACATCTCAGGCTTATTAATTTACAGTCAAGACATAAATCATGGTCCATGGAAAGAGAAAGAAATGATAAAAAAGTAACTATACCATGGAAAGAGAAAGAAATGATAAAAAATTAACTATCTTTCTAGACCCCGTTTTTCAGCTCAGAACTCTGAACCATTTACTTCCCTTTGGCCTTTTCCATGTGCGTTCAAGTGACCGATAGAGGGGAAAAAAGCAACCAAGTGTGTAGCATTGAGGCTCGGTGTACATAGAGAAAGAAGCAAACAAATAATGCCTATGGAATATTTGCAAAGAATAATATATAACTTGACTGAGGGCAGTTGTCAGATACCTCTAGTATGTCCCACAAACTCCTTTAGTGGTGTCATTATGTTCCTCATATCCCAAAGCTGCATCAATATTTTCATATAGTCAAACCTTATAGATCAACAAAATAAATCATTACTTCATCTCCAAATTCTATACCCTCAAAGTAGGAGAACCATCTTCATCTGATGCAACAACAAGCTGAGTGGCAACATCGGGATGCCACTGTAAAACTGAGCTCCGTCTTCTAACTGAATCTGAAAAGCTGTCGTTTCAAATATGATACCCCAGGTTACCAAAAATTTGTTTTCCCATTAAAAAACAAAAGCAAAAAGTGGTGAATCAATAATTAGCCATCAGTCACCTTATCACTGGCTTTTGCTTCTTTAGATCCCAGACCACTGAAAAAATTCAAAAGGTTATAAAAATCATATATGATTCTAACCAACATATGGTTCACACAATGTATAGAAATTTCTGATAATGTTTGCTCACCGGTTGTCCCATTATAAGATGTCGATGCTAAAATGTGCTGGACTTTATTATTCCATGATAAGAATGAAACTCCCCCCTGGCTAGCAGATCCACTACCCTGTATCATAATTATATACACTACGATTTGCATCCTTAAAACTTTACAATAAAAATAAAGACAAACATTGAAAGAAAGCGCACAAAACTATCATGTAAAAAGCTGGCATTTCACACTACGCACACTTAGAGGAAAGAAATCTGACCTTGAGTGGCGGAAAATGGGTGGGCTCCAAAGGATTGACCAAATCCCAAATGCAAATTTCACCATCATCAGCCCCAGATGCAAGAAGATTTGGTGCAATAGAATTAAACTCAAGACCTTGAACCTGAGACATAAAAGTCAGAGAGAGAAATTTTTTTTTTCAACAATTCAAGGAAATAATACATATTCTAGATGAGAGAGAATTTACAAACAGCAGGCTCACTCAAAATAGGGAAAGAGAACTTACAGGTCCTTTATGCCTTACAAGGTGTGCAACAGAAGCATTTTCATCCGCTTCCAAACTGAGAAAATCCATCAAAAGAGTAAGTTCATCGGAAAGACAGAAGAAAATTTGTGTAAAACCTTCAAATCCAAAAATCACAAAACTCAACCATTCAGTTTTGCTAACCTTCGGATCAATAATTTAAATTAAATCAAAGAAAACCTCAGAACAGGCACTTATGCACCCTTGAGTTTCCAAAGGTCAATGGGTATCCTCTATTTTCAAGACAACCATAATGAATTGAAAGTACAAGTTTCCATCAATTATCAATTAATCAATTAATAGAAGTAAAATAGCCAGTATTGAAAATAACTTTCAGCTGCATCAACAGGAAAGGGACAACCATCCATCTCATTTCTCAGCAAATGGAAAACAACTAACATTCAATTCACAACAAATCAAATTTAGAACGATTTTTGTAAACTATTGTTTATAATTTTAATCTGCATCTCGTTTCCTTCCATGTTTCCTTACCAAAAAGACCACCGAACGTATTCTAGGAGAAGATGACAGATTTTTTTTTTTTTTCAATGCGCACCGTTAAAAAGAAAAATCAATGACCGAACACAAAAGCACAAGAAACTAGAAAGAATTACAAAGAGAAAAGGCATACTGCACAATTAGTGGCAATACAATATCAAACAAAGTTTCTATTCTAACTGAATATTGCATGACATCAAGTATCAAGTAATTGTGCATAAATCCTCAATGCAACACATAGAAGAACATCGCAATGCATATGAAAATTGCCAAATTTCAAGTTGAATTTAATTAGCATAAAAGGCGTATAATCCAACATATCTTTATCCCACTCCATTTCCAGAATTACCTTAAATTTTAATAAATATCTAATTCATGCATCTTGAGGCAGAGTCCTAATCAGTTCATAATCCTTGAAAGCCGTTCAGCGTGCATCCAGTAACAAACTGAACGACGAAGTTTCAAATTCTCTTGCCGAACCTTTAATGGCAGGTTCGGTTGTTAAGAAACTAAAACAGAATAGAAGAAAGAAAGAAACACCCCTGAAGGCATTCAATTTCAAAGGTCGACAAAGAAACAAAGCTCTAGAGCAAATACCTGATCAGAGTCTTTCACCAAAAAAAAAAAATACCTGATCAGAGTAAAAGGATTCCAGATGTCAATGTTCCCATCAACCAGTCCACCGGCAATAAGGCCGAGACCGAAACCTTCAGACGCAGAACTGTTCTTCCCCCAAGTTAGACGATTGAACCGCTCGGAGCTGGGAACCTCGGCGACCAAAGGCAGTTCCTGATCATCCGACTGGAAATCAAGCTTAAATATTTCGAGATTGGCAGAAGAGCTGAATGACAGATCAACCGCCCCCGCCATGGTTCCGGCTGCCATGTAAGGCGCGTCCGGCGCCAGAGCCACAGACGCCGATCGATTCACCCATTTTATGCACGCCATTGGCTTTAGCAAAACCTAATCTCCCCCAAACTACACACAAATTCAAGTGTTCACTCCGAAAAAGAAAAATTGGATCTCAGATACGGAAAAATTGCGAAAACAAGAATTGGGTAGATTTCGATCTGATCTGTAAAATGTGTATTGCGAGAGTGCAAAAAAAAAAAAACTCTCACGCCTCGCCCTTCCTCCTCCTCCTCCTCCTCCACCTCCTCCTCCTTGCCTTCGTCTTCTTATTCTTCGCTTCCGTTTCTTTGATTCAATATCAAATTTTGCATAAATGAGGGTTATGGAAGCGTGTTCGAGCTTCTTTTCTGAGTTAACTTTCTTCAATTTTGTGAGGCACAACTTCAGACTCTGGATCACAGAGACAACGGTAAGGCTGGTAACTTTGTCCGCGATGGACAGCTATCAAAGCTGCTATACGAGAGGTGCACATTAGATACGCCGCACCAGATCCTACCTTCTTGACGGAATTACATTTACAGACATGCATCGCGTGTGAGATGTGACGGTGTAGAACAACGTTTTCAAAAACCAAACGTAAGTTTAATAATATTTTTTTGTAAAATGAGGTAATCTTCTCCATATATTTATCTTGATTTACGTAAAAATACTTCTCTACCACATTCCCTTGTTATTAGGAAGGTTTTTTTTTAGGTTCTGAAATGGGAGTTGAGGGTTGAATTTGCAGAGAGATGTAGAATTGTGAACTTAACCGTGTTTTGTGAATTACATCGGACTTGTTTAGCATTCCGTCTGGAAAAGTTATAAGTCCGTTCAACAGTATTTTTCGTAGAACAAGATAATATCCTCCACGTATTTACCTTGATTTACGTAAAGGCACTTCTCCACCGTATTCCCAAATAGACCTAATATTAATTTTCCCAAATGGACCTATTATTAATTATCTTTCCAAGCTCAACAAGAAACTTTATCATCTTGTTGAGCTTGGAAAGAAACTTTACAGCTAATTTAGCAGCAAAAAAAAGTCCATGGTTAAAAGAGAAGAAAAAATAAGATTAATAGAAGTTAAGATGATAGATATATAAAAAAAACGTGATAATAAAAGATATAACTACGGACAAGTTATCAAAATCATTATTATTAAATAAGGATATATTTGAAAATAAAATCACTATTAATTTGACCTCGAATTTGTAAGATAGTAAAACTTATTCAATAAAACGTACAGCAACAAATTTTTTTTTTTGAGTGGGAAATTATGGGATTTCACCCCCCGGTATCCTACACCCTTTCGAGTGCAGACTAATCCGGGATCGCCCCGGAGACGGGACTTCCCCCGGATTCGAACTCGCGTGGCCTTGGACCACCCCCGAATTCAGGGCCATGGCCAAGTTGCTTACCACCAAGCTACGAGCCCGAAGGCTACAGCAACAAATTTTTAAATGGAGGTGACATATAAAATCCAAAACAAATTGTATTAACCATAACCTATGAATAATATATAGCTCAATATTCATGGATTACATAGATATTAAGAGCTTCCATAGGCCCGAGCTCATCCAAACGTAGGGGAGCATGCAGTCCCAAAAAAAAACAAAGAAAGAAAGAAAATGGCATTGCTTCATTTATAATAGAAGGAATGACAAGTGAGGATTTGTAAGGATGTTAATATAAAATTAGGACTTTAAAGTTATAAATAGATGTTTATAATAGATGTTTGAGTTGTAAATTTTCAGTTCTATTTGTAAATATATCCTTTCTTTGTCCTCTATTCAGTTTTTGTTATCAAAGCACATCGAGCATGCTTCATAATATAATATATTTTATTTTAAGTATAAATTTTTTTCACCTTCTGTATCCCCAATCATCAACTATAAAACTTCTTAACTAATTAACTATATAAATTGTACTACTCATTTAACTAATCGCTTTTTATTGAGGGTAATTTTAGTATTTTATAATAAAAACTGATTTTTATAACTAGCTTAATTAAGTTATGTAAAGTTATTATTGAGTGCTAAGGATAGAGAAAGGGTTATTAATTTTCTTGTAGGGTAATTGTTTGGGGTCTTAACATGGTTTAAGTCAAATGGATAGAGTTTGTTTGGCTATGTGAGCAGAGCCAGAAGTCAGTGCACTACTACAAAAGGTATTATTTACGTCCTATTTTAAACCCAATTGGCGCCCTTTTTCGGGGGGACGTATATGTGAGGGGAGTAGAAAGTTAGGGCCTACGACGCCCTATATGATGAAAGGCGTCGTAGGATAGATCTACGGCGCCCTATATTTTAAAATAGGGCGCCGTAGGTATATATTTTTTTTAAAAAAAATATCTTTACAATTTTATTTAATCCCTTTACTGTCTGATTCAGTTTACAATTTCATTTTATACACCAGATCAATGCTAAACATAATAAAAACATATCAGGATTATAAGCAAAAGTTATTGTGGCGGAGAAATACAAAATTCATTAATGCATAATGAAATGAACCAAAACTCTGTGACAATGACTTGAGCAGAAAAGAGTAAGATTGTAGATGGAACCCGCAAATAACCAAGTTATGAGTGACCGTATATCCTCTTTACTAGCTGGAAATGAGAGAGTACAATCACTAATGCCTCCTTCTAGCAAGAAAACTCATGCAAATTAGAAAATAGAACAAGAACAATGAAAAGATAAACTTTCACCGTCATGGTAAATGGGTAATTCATTATAATAAGAATAAGAAGATATGCAAGCAAGATTAAAACAAGAGACATGCATATACAGCGAAATGGTGAAATGGGGAAGAATCTAACCTGCAAGCCAACTTGAGAACCAGAGAAGAAGAAGACAGCCGGCGAGACGACGAGGCTTGAGCTTTCTTGGCGAGACAACGACGCTTGGAAGAATCTGGACGCTTGGACGACGACGCTTGGACGAGGTTGGGCAGAGCGACGCTTGAGCAAGGTTGGAGGAACGCATGGGAGAAGGGAGAAGAGAGAAGTCGAGAAGGGGAGGTTGGGCACAGAGACGCTTGAGCGAGGTTGGAGCGCACGGGAGAAGGGAGAAGATAGAAGCCGAGAAGGGGAGGTGTGGCCGGTCTACTCTATACATGGGGAAGTAGTGGTCTGCGCGTTATCAATGCATATCTTGTCGTGTCAGAAGGGCTTTTGGCTCCCTATATGTTGAATAGGGCGTCAAAAGTGTGACATTTGGCGCCCTATTCAACATATAGGGCGCCAAAAGTAGACCGCCTTCACTTTTTACTCCTTTTTTTAAAAAAGGGTGCGAATTTCAGTAGTAAAAACTATATTATGTAGTAGTGGTGGATGATATTTGATTTTGACTAGAATGAAACTAAAAGGATTAGATTTAGATGCAATAAAACTCATCATACGCATATGATGCTATTAACTAAATCCAATAATTAAAAAACAAACTATTGCATATATAATTAATTTATAAAATCATTAGTTAGTAATCCATCCATAGAAGGCCGGGTTGATAAAGCAGAAGAGAACCATTTGAGGAAGATCAAAACGCAACATAACGAGGTTAGTCAATAATCTATCCATAGATATGGTTTATGATAGAGCACAATATCATCATGTGATTCATGTAACTAGCTGATGTCACCTAGTGAGATAAGGGTTTATTGTTGTTATACAAAGTCATTGTTAATTAATTAATATTGTGCCCGTTTGAGAAAGCGGTAGAGAAGTGCTTTTACGATCTATGAAGTGAATATGTGAATGAGATTATATCAATTTGCAGAAAAACACTGTTGGACATACATTTAAGAAGTTCAAACGCTCTCCCAAACAGACACAGTATGTATATGCCTGCCTGCCAAGCTGAAGTGTTTTATTAGGAGAAGATATGAGCATGCCAGAATGAGCAACGACGCGTAGATGAGAAGTTGTTTTGTTGCCAAGTTTATGCTTATAAACAAATGGGGAAACAAAAAGTTTATTGTTCACATGTGTTTTTATTACCTTAATAATCGTGTTTTGGTGCCTTTGTCTCTCTGGGTTTGTTATAAAAGGAAAAAAAATCTTGCTCCTTGCCATCATTCAATTAGTCAAATTACTTATCTGTAATTATATGATTGAGACTAAATGATTAAAAGAGGGAATTATTTGGTCCTATAATTTATGTTACTACTTCCATTTTAAATGTAAGACGTGCTTTTGTCAAATTCGATGTTTTTTTTTTGCCGATAAGTAGAGCTTCCATTGATAATAAAACAAAACTAAGATGACAAGTTTACAAAGCAATTAAAAGAAAAACCACTTAAATCCAAACTGACCCAAACAAAAACTACCAGCAAGACCTATAAATTAAAACTCAGCACGCATAAACATTAATCATCAACGAAAGCTGAACCATCTTTCTCCAAAATATATTGTAAAAACTTGGGAGGTCTCTACGCCCAATCAGAAGGACACTTCACAGAAGCTTTAGAAACCCAGTCAGCTACTAAATTTGCTTCCTTGAAAATCCACACAAAATCGTGATTTCTTTTTTCTTGAATTACAAGGGCAAGCAAAGCTTGAAAAAGAAGAGGAAAGGAAAAACTAGTTCAGATTGGGATTGACATCCCGAACAAAAGATTGATCAAACAGAAAGCATTCCTTGCAACTAAGAGGGGCATGAGGAATCAACTCTATCTGCGAGCCTCTGAGACGAGTTTCCTTGGCCAGAATGTCAGCACACGTCAAACACTCCCTCGGCACGTGGTGTAGCTCGACATTCCACCCACCATAGAGAAGGTGCCGAGTGGCTTCAACTACCTGCCGCAGCTGGTGAGTGGGACCACGATCTCTGAGCAAAACGTTGACAGCTTCAAGGGAATCTGAATAAATCTGGGCAAAATCGCGATTTCTAATCAGATTCCTTTTAAAAAGGATATTTTCCAAAATTATATCGCAATTCCATTCAGGGACTAAGTTTCCCTTTTTAATGCAATTGATAAGCAGTTGATTGTCTGATTCAAAAGTCACATCTTCTAACTAATCCCTGTTAGAATCTCTTATAACAACAGCAATTGCTGCCTTTCCATTGTCAAATTCGATGTTTACACATATGAGAAATCTATTTATCAATCCAATGACACTAAGTACCTCCATATGACTTTATCAATCATGAGGTTGCAATACATATATAATTAAGGGAAAATGAGCTACATGTCCCAAGCAAAGGATTTTACCATCAAATGGTTCCAAAGATTCAAAAAACTATTAAAAGGTCCCAAGAGAAGCTGCTGAGGTTGTTAATGACAACCTCAGCAGCTTCTCTTGAGACCTTTTAATAGTTTTTTGAATCTTTGGGACCATTTGATGGTTAAGTCCCTTGCTTGGGACCTGAAACTCATTTTCCCTATAATTAAAACATTTCATGAAGTTCTAATAACAATTAATAAATCTGTATCTAAAATGGCCTTAAAAGTGTATCAAAATTACCTACCCCTTACTTAACAAACACTTGATGATGGGTAGTATATAAACGACTAAGTTGAAAAAATTTGAAATTTTGACTACCTAATATTATTTATCAGAACTTAAAAACTGCCTTATATTTAAAATCGAGGGAGTAATTTACTCTGCTCCTTTCTATTTCTCATCATCACAACTGGCTCAGGTGGCATACTATTTTTTATCGTAACTGTATGAGTTACTTAATAGGTTACAAAAACTAATTTATTAGTTACTTGAAAAAAAAACATGTATTGGTCCCTTAAGGTATCTTTTTAATCAATCATATGAAAAATAACATCACTTGACGAAAAACCCATTTAATATATGTAATCAATAAAAAGAATGAGATAATTTAGAAGGAAAATTATGATTATATTTTTGAGAGACAAATTGATCATTAAGATTTTGTCTTTAAGATCAAAACAAACTTCTTCATCAGCTGAATAATATTATGTTATAAAAGGAATACAAAATAAAAGCATTTTTATGTGAAATAAATTAATATTTGAAACTCAAAAGATTAAGGAACTGCAAATTATAAGCCATTCAAACCTCATCATCTTCCGGTCTTGTTTCCAGGCCCCAATGGAGAAAGATTTCCACAATTCACTTCTTCCCCCTTTTTATTTGTTTTTTTTTGTTTCAAGTTTGGACCCTCTTTTGTGAGTGTGATTATCTAAGTAAAGTAAATTACAAAGATACATGAGAAGAAGTACAAGAGAAAAGATCTACCATTATTTTTAGTTGGAAGAGTTAATCAGATGTGAACTGTTTATATCATATCTGAAAGGTCTATACTTAATTTTTTAAAAAATTATTACAGATATAAAATTTAAAATAAAGACAATCTCTTGCACTATTATTTTATTTAACCAATAGTTAATTTAAGAAATCATTGTTTTTTTAAAAAATCAAATCTTGATCACCATGTCATATCTGAATAATCCAACTGATTAGCTTTCATTACTAAACATCAATGTCTAATAGAGAAATGGGCTCCGAAGATAGAGTGATTGACCAATAAAGTCACCACCCAGTGCAACATTGGTGACTCAATTTTATTTTTTTTAAAATATATGAACTAACATTTTAAATTTTTAAATGACATGGATTAAATTATTACCGAATAAAGTTAGAAACTGGGTTTTAAATTAGTTAAAACCCTATGAGCCAAGTTAAGTTTACAAATTGAGTTTAAATTTAGTGAAAGTTATATAAAATAATTAATTCTTTCTTAAATATAAAATATATTAATTTAATTGTGAAACAAACGCCACCTGTAATCTAATAACACCAAACTCTTTCCACAAGTCTCCTTGAAGTATAGGGAAGTGAGAATTCAAATCCTCTACAAGTGATCGATAAGGATGGGTGTAATGAATGACATCCTTTCTCGTAACATGATAAACCAATATTCAAATATCCTGTTGAGATAAATGTTCACATTTATTGCTTAATAGTGTTTTGAACATGATTACTTTTAATAGAAAGATATATGTTTTATCTATAAAAATGGTTAATACAATATTTAGTCTCGACAATATGGTCTTGTTTTGGTTTTTTATTTCTTTAATTTTAAACCATAAGTTTTAGTTCCTCATGTTTCTTTCTATTTAAAACATGGATCCCTATATTTTAATACACACTTCGACCATTTTTCCCCTTAGATTCAAAACTTATAGTTTGAAACCATGCAGACTAAGATCAAAATGGGCCCAAACTATAAGAATATAATGAAACGCGTTGCTAAAAACAACAATAATACTTTGTCTCATTAGGTGATATTGGCTATATAAATCACTCGGTATCATTGTGCTCTATCGTAGAACACATCCTAGAATAAATTATTACCCAAAAAATATATCTTTATAATATCATTGAATGCCCTTGGGTCTTCCTCTATCTCTTTTCATATGGTTCCATAATGTTTGAAACACTATACTAACCCTATAAAAGAATCAATTAATGAGTCAATGTTTAGTGTTTGACAATATTTCAAATAAGATTGCATTCAACAATTAAAGTTCAAAAGGTCAAATCTTTGATGATTCCATCATACATGATTGAGGTGCGAAAACTTCTAGATAGGTATCCTACATGTAAACTAAATTCTTTCTGATTAAAGAATCTCTTTCTAATTGCTTTGAAACAATTAGGAGATTCTCTAAAAAAAATAACTTTTAGTTTTGATCCAGTTGGTAAAGAATTGGATCACAACCTATATATTGATCCAGTTAGTAAGAAATTAGCTCAAAACCCACAAGACTGTGAGTTCAATCCTGCTGTTGATATAAGAAAGTTGATAGACGATATGTAAGTACTTTTGTAAACATTTTCTGAGTCTGAAAGTATGTCATGACCTTAGTTAATCCCGAAACCCAACTTACCTAGGATTTTTTTTACCAAAAAAGATTGCATACAACAACAAAAGGATACTTATTGCAATTAACAAAAAAAAAAGCTTGAGAAATGGAAAAAAGGGGGTGAAACTGAAAGGAGGATATTACGTTGAGGAAGGGAGGCGTGTTATGGCAGGATGCGGAATGAAAACGGCTGGGTGATGAGTGAGAGAAATGGATTTAAGGTCTCGTACTCTCACGTGAACTACAAAGTCAAAGGCCTTTGGTTGCTCTCTCTCTCTATATGTATATATCTATCTATACATATAGCGTAGGATGAGAATATGGCTGCTCATAACTGTTAGTAACTTGTCCAAAAACAATGACCAACTTTGTTATGCCCGTGATGTAAGAAGTGTACTGTGTGCCATCTCCTTCACGTTCTTCTCCCTCGATCTCCCCCTTTCATCTCCCTTATAAACATCCTCCTTTCTCTCCTCATTTCTCTCTCCATATCTTTCTCTCTACGTTTTCCTTCTTTCTCTGCGTTGCGTGTGTGTGTATATATACATAGGTTGGGGTGGTTAGTAGCCGCATCCCATTAATCCAGCTTCAATACACAAGTGCTTATCAGATCGCCTGAGATTACTCTTCAAGAACTAGCCAATATGGCTATCATGGGCGCTCAAAATTCTTTGACCCTTACCTTTGGCATCCTCGGTATATATATTTATATCTAAATACGTAGTCCTGATCTTTCTTTTTATTGTATCTCTCTTTCTTATACCAGTTGGTTTTTCTGCACTTTTTCTATCTTTCTAGTAATCTCTCTCTGTATCTTGTAGTCGAACTTCATGTGCTTTGAAAGTGATCTATGAGCTAGAAGGATTTTATTAGTCCTATTTCAGGAAACCTTACAAGACGAGTGGGCTTTATAAGTTCTAAGGGGATTTCTCTCCCAATACACTAACCTTTTGAGATAGGGTCTTTCTTTAGACTTGTACGATGCAAAGTTTTGTGCTATACCTGTCAAAAGTGACAGTACTAAAAATTTGTCATCATTTTGGAATTTGGAGCAGCAATATCAATATTTTCGATAGCCTTTACTAATTGTTTGAACAAAAGATTCTTCTGTCTGGAGTGATAGGTTTTTTTTTCCTTTTCTTTGTTATAATAGCCAAAGGGTTAAATATTTTTCCTGTTTTTTGGATTTGTAGGTAACCTCATATCGTTCCTGGTATTCTTGGCACCTTTGTAAGTACTGTAACATTTTCCCTTCTCAATTTTCTCCCCTGAAGTAATAATATAAGTAATTTAAAAGAGGGGATTTTAATTGAGCTATATTAATAATAATAATAATAATGAGCAGGCCAACATTTTACCGAATATATAAGAAGAAATCTACGGAAGGATTCCAATCAATCCCATACCTAGTGGCTTTATTCAGCTGCATGCTATGGCTCTACTATGCCTACCTCAAATCCGACGCCGTTTTGCTCATCACCATCAACTCCTTCGGCTGCCTCATTGAGATCCTCTACATCCTTCTCTTCATCACCTATGCCTCCACAGAAGCCAGGGTACGTGTAATACTACCTCCGTCCGATCTTATCATAAAAATTATTTAACTAATTTGATTGGATTAAGGAAGTTTTAACATGAAATGGTTTTTTTTAAAAACAATATCAATAACTTCCTCGATTTACTCCCTCCCTCTCTTACTTGATTATTGTTAAGGAAGTATCGATAAGGATAGTTTAAGAAAAAGTTGGTAAATATAAAATTAAATATATTTAGGATCGAGATCGATTCCTGGGTTAGGGCGAACATTAAGGACCAGAGGATAATAACACACGCTACACGTATTATCATGACCTACCTTAATCACTTCTTATATTGCAGAGGTTGACGATAAAACTGATAGGAGCCATGAACTTGGGGTCGTTCGGATTTATCATGTTGGTGACGCAATTTGCTGTGCATGATGCTTCCCTTCGTGTCCATGTGTTGGGATGGATTTGCGTTTCCATTTCCGTCAGTGTCTTTGCTGCTCCTCTCAGCATCTTGGTCAGTACTTTGTTCAAATACTGTATTAAAATAACTTAAGCAACATCCTTAATCTAATCAAATTAGGTAAATAGGGACCCATTTAAAGACTAGATGAAGTATATCATGCTACTCATATCACATGTGTGTGTAGCATATCAGAATATATAATGCGTTTCTGTTCTCATGCTAATTAATATAGATGCAACTAATAACTGGCTACCTAACCATATCAAAGTCACGGTTATCTTAGTTTCCAACACGAAACCAAATACGTTCATAACGGATTTGGGGTGTCTGATTTGAGCCAATGACTGCAAATCCAACGGCTGGAGTTCTACCACGAGGACAATGACTGGTTGTGAATATTAAAAACTGCTCCATTATATTCCCAAGCAAATTTAAGCATTCACAACCAATTTTAGTTCTTGTCTCCGTGGTAGAACTCTAACCGCTGGATTTGCAATCAAGGGCTCAGAGCGAAGCCAAGAGACGCAACAGCAAATCCCTTCCTTATATATCCTCTCTTTCACCTCACTGCAATCAAATTGAACTTCTTCATTTGTGTGGGGTTTGCAGGCACAAGTTATTAGAACAAAGAGTGTAGAGTATATGCCATTCACGCTTTCGTTTTTCCTCACATTGAGTGCTGTCATGTGGTTCGCTTATGGCCTTTTCCTCAGAGACATATGCGTTGCTGTAAGTTTATACTATCTGCATATAAAGTTTGAAAGGACCTATCCTGTACTCCTCCTCCGATTCTAAATCTAGAAACCAGTGGATAACTAATTTGAAGAGATTAAAAATGCATGCGTAGGTGCCGAACGTGCTGGGATTTTTGCTGGGATTGATTCAGATGGCGTTGTATGGGATATACAGAGATGGTGGGAAGAAAGAAGAAGAAGGAAGGAGCGAAAGAGGTAGGGTTGGAGGGATCAATGAAGGAGGTAGTGATCGGAATGAGCCAGAGAGGAAGCAGTGAGGTGTTTCCAGACCCAATAGGAATACTTGTTGCCGATGAAGTAAATAACAACGTTGTCAATGTTTCTGACGAGCTTAAGGACTGTCCTGTTTGAGTTCCCAAGATCAACAATGTATTCTTTTCAATTAAATATCATCAACTCATGAGGAGCACAAGAGGAGGAATTGAAGAAGAATAGGGGAGAGAGGGAGAGAGAATGGGGATACGACGACATGTACACATGTAGAAACACCCTCTCATGGCCGGCCGCAGCAAGACGCGATCGATGATCATCAACAACAGTAGTTCATTTGCCTCTTGGATCTTCTGATGTTATTGTTTGCGTACAGGCTTACTTATCATTAATTGTTGCATACTCGTAACTTTTATTTCTAGAATTGGAAATTTTGATATGTTACTTTTAGAACTCCTCCTGGGCATCATGCTGCAAGCCGTTTACTCTTCTTCTTCTTCAAATATTTACTATTCCTTTAGTGTGCGGGTTGATCTTTGCTCTTATTGATACTGGATACAATAATCAAGTAGGGAACGAAATTAAGAAAGATATTATAATACTTTAAAAATTATGTTATTTTAAATAACTTAACTAACATCCTTGAACTTCTCATATACATTTGGTATCGGAGGGAGTGTTAGTTTAGGTGAGTTAGGTATTAAACTAAACATGGATGAGCTTCACATTATGATGAATCATATGACTCACATCGTTTCATCATCTTCACCAACTTTCATGCTATTTTTCTTCTTCACATATAAATTTGGGAACACCATTTCCCCAACAATATACGCAAGTCAAGATAAAACTATTTCGAAATCTGTAAAAATCATCTCAAAATCCATAAAAATCATCTTGAAATCCATAAAACCATCTTGAAATCTGCAAAATACCTCAGAATCTGTAAACTCATTTCTCTCAGCAGAATTCCCAAATACACACACAAAGATAAAAAATTAGTTAATTTATAACCGTTTAAAGAGCTTATCTACGTTACAACTCCTATACAATGCCAAACACCTGGAAAATCTGATCCAAAGAAGGAGATAAAAGCAAGATGGTATATATAGATATACATAATGAGGTAGTTATATCTAAAGATTATGGGGAAAAGGATGCATGGTGGACCAAGTGAAGTTAGTTGAATTAATCAGGTGAGTTAAAATGTGGGCCAAACCTTGTATTCTAATGGTAGGTAGGCTCTAGTGGAGTGAGAGGTCACAGGATTATAAAGAGTGGTTAAGGAATACTCTTCTTCAACTGCACATGGATGCTCATTTTCATTTGTTCAAGGTATTATATATCATCTTCTTGAATATTATTTTGGAGGAAAAGGAATATGATCCTTCATGAACAAAGCAAGCTATCACTAATGACGGATGGATTATATTCTATGCACGGATTTCATTTTATGGTCAACCTCTTCAATATTTTCAATGGATCAGTTAATCTAGAGGTGATATTTTATTCAACTGCAAGAGTTTAAGATCCTCACTTAATTGAGAGCTCTTCGCTAAAAATTGTGGTTACAATGAGCCATGTTTCCAAACTTACAAGACACTACCAAAGAGGATATCCTTGCTTTACGCTTATTTTCTCAAACTAATGTTGAAGTTATTAGTTCTGTTTATTCCTATTTTTCTGGTTTATTTTATTGTTGTCCACTAATGATTGAGGCTCTATAATGTGTATCTTTTTATTACTATAATTAATTTGCTTTTTTTTGTCAAAAAAAGTGTTTGTCAGAAGTTTAATTCTAATTAAGAAATTCCCATATGGTCCTTAATGTATGATATAATTGAGAGTTGATATCGATTGATCTAAATGCATTATCTGTTTCTAATTTTTGCCAACTTTCTCAAATTACCCGTATTAATACTCTCTTAGCAATAACAAGTGAGAGAGAGTGAGAGAATTAAGGAAGACGATTGTTTGATTTACGTGTTTTTAAAATTAGATTAGTACATCATTCATTTATGACCAAGGAATGGGTACAAATTAATTAAATAAATTAAAAAACCAAGGTAAAGTCTAGCTCATTGTTCTAACTCTAGCCATAACCAAAATAGTGAATCAAATATATCAACATCCTTTGACGTTCATGAATTTCAAGATAGTTTATTCCACGTGTATAATTTACATAGACAAAACCAAACTTACATGCATGTTTAATTATTTTATGTTAAAATTGTTTTTAAAAAATTATCTTATGTTAAAATTTGCAACTTAAGCCTTTTACATTGAAATTTCCAATTAGCAGAGATGGCAATAAGAAACAAACATGATATAACACATCAGACAAAGGAACACATTTAATGAAAACGAATGTAATATGAAGAGACAAAAGGCAAGAAAGATCGTCATCCTCATTATCTTGAATGTCCGCCGTGGGTGGCGGCCTGGTTGGTTTCTACGGGAGGAGTGTGGTGATCGGAGGGAAGCTTAAGTTTGGGGAGAGAAGAAGGAGAAGAAGGAACAAGCTTAAGATCCTCACAGTTACAGATCTCAACCATGAACCCATCAGGATCGTTGAAGAATATCTGATCCATTACAGTCCCCTTATCTTTAGCTTCCGTCTTCTTCTTCATGTACTTCACATTCATCTTCTTCAACCTCTCCTCCATTCCTTCCATGTCCTCACACTGAAAAGATATATGATTGTTCTGTGGGTCTAAGTGTTCAGCATCAGAAGGCAATTTCTCATCATCCTGTGACTGAACCAAGTGAATGCCAACTCCATAGTTAAACAACCAAGCTCCTTCAAAACCCAGAACTTGTGGCCTCTCTATCTCCACGAACCCTAACACCTTCGTGTAGAACTCTATTGATTCCTTCACATCTCTGCAAACCCTCGACACGTGATTCAGAGCCTTCAATGGAGGCACTTCTTCTTCAGCTTCTTCTGGTTTTTTCTCACCGTTTGTTTCTCTGACCTCTTGCGCCTCTGCCATTTTTTTAGGATTAAGGTAATCAATAATCGGGAGTTCTGAGATTTAATTCTGAGGGGTTGGAGATAAAGGTGACGATGAACAGTTGCGGAATGGGGGGGGAATTGAACTTCACTTGTATTGAGGTTGGTGCACACGTAGGGGTGAGGGTAAGTGATACGTGTGTGAATCCTTGAATGACACGTCGTTTTGCTTGCCAGGTTAGTGGCTTGATGAGTTGTGGAGGGATCAACACGTGTGTCGTTTTGTTTCGGTGTTTCAAAAGCAAGTTAGCTAAACGCAACTGGATTTTCAAGGTTGATACTTACATCAGCAATTCCGGTCGTCAGGACTATCTTTTTTAAGGTAATTTATTGTTTATAAGGTAAATATATAATATGAATTTTATCTTAACTTATAAAATATGATTTACCAATGCTTTATTAAATAGGCACCAAATAAATAAACAAGTTGCCCTAAAAACACATTGTGAGAAATTTATGCAATGAGTTTTGTCGTAGAATTTTCCCTTTAATCATTTATCAATGGAAAGGTTTTCAAAAGAAAACCGTTTGGATAGACACTCCAAATGCTCGTTTGAAAGTTCGATGTAGAATAGTTTTTATGGAGTTTGAGGTAAAATTTAGGTCTTAGATAATATATTTTAGGAAAATATCTTTTACGGATTCTAAGGCAAAATCTAGGTTTTAAAAATGTGATTGTATTTGGAATAAGAATAGCTTTTACGGATTTCGAGGTAAAAAGTAAGTAGAAAAAATGAAAGAGAAATAAAGAAAAAAGATGAAAGAGAAAATTTATTATGAGGGAGAGTGCGATTTGATAAGAAAATAACTTTTTCAAAACCTAAGTTTTACTTTTATTTTATGAGAGGAAATTTAAAAAAAATATAAAAAATAAAAGAAACTGTTTTTTTTTCGGTGAATAAAGAAACTGTTTTGTTATAGCCCTAGAGGAGGCTACTGAGAACCTGTGGCCTTAGGTTTTATGAGGATTTGGTAGGACTCCTGGCCCATTACAGTTTCCTTAGTCATCTTCATGTTTATTGGGCTTAGTCCCTTTTACCATGTAGGTTGAATTTAATAACTGATATGCTTAGAACAAAGAAATGGAATGTCTACTCTGTGTCAAAGTCCCACATCGGAGAGGCTTGGGAGGGTGTTGGGCTATATAAGCGGGTGCGCTGCACACTCCCATGAGACGTCTTTTGGGGGAGAGAGTAATGGCCCCGTGACAAGTGGTATCAGAGCCAGCCTCGAGCCTTCGGTCTCTGGTGGACCCTCCGGAAGCCGGCGAGGTTGCCGGTGGGCCCCGCGGCGAGGTCGCTCTCGGATTGGCTGGGGGAGAATGTCAAAATCCCACATCGGAGAGGCTCGGAAGGGTGCTGTGCTATATAAGCGGATGCGCTGCACACCCCCATGAGACGTCTTTTGGGAGAGAGAGTAATGGCCCCGTGACATCTGGTGAGTCTACAATATGATAAATTAATATTTAAATTAATAGTGTAGTTAACACAGATATATGTCTCCTTCTGCTTCCTGTAGTTTTTGTGATGAATCCATTGAGGATCTTGACCACATCCTAAGACGTTATTCCCTGGCAGCCAATAGTTGAAGACTCATTATTCCAACTGATGATCACGCTGCATTTTTTAATGCTCCTTTGGATATATGGTTTAGCACCCACTTACATCCTCGCACCAACAACAATAGTTGGTAGATAACTTTTGAGTTGGTTTGCTGGAAATTATGGGACATCGGTAATAGAAGGATTTTTGTAAATGATGAGGTCAATGAGTTCTCCATTGTTAATGAAGCATTGACCTTAGCTACATATTTTTTTTTTTGGTTGAAAGACCTTAGCTACATATAATATCAGGGCTTATGTTTCGAGTAGCTTTTTGTAAATCTTTATTTATTTTTACAGTATGCCTTTTGTTTGTAGAGCTGCTTTTGTATCTAGTTGTGAGCAATGAATTATGCACTAATTAAAAAAATATTTAAATTTGATTAAAGCAAGTGTTTATATGTAATGTATGACATTGTGGACTCTGATTAAAAATATACATATACCTAGAAAAACAACAAATTTAACAACATAAAATAACAATAAAATTTGAAAAAAGAATTTAAATCACTACTAGAAAAATATGTCGATATTTGGTATATTAATAATATTTTAAATAGTATTACCTCCAATGAATGATTGAAAAAAAAAAATCCATATAAGTGAAAGCATCCTCAATGGTGAAGAGAAAGTCCATTTATTGACAAAATTGTTCTCGGCAATCTCCCTTAGTACTTCTTACATTCATACATTCAGTAATGGAATTTTATTCTTCATTTATTTTTTGATGAACATGAGCTCCTCCTTCATTTTTTTTCTTCATTGTTTACTCTGCTAGTTCAGCATAGTTTATTTATTGACAGTTAAATTTAACTCTTGATAATGGTTGATGAGACATTGTTAAGATTTGAAAACTTTTGAGATTATATTAAACTCAAAACAAACTGCTGGACATAATCATATCAACACATTTAGTCAACTAAGAGTTAAATTTAATGTGAACGATTTGTAAGTATGTGAGGTAAATATGTGTTTGGGAATTCCGTTGGGAGAACGATCACAGATTCCGAGGTTATGTGAGAGGAGTTTTATCTCGGTAAACGTAAAAATGGATTTTGGTAGCCCTACATCCGATGCAACATGGCTATGATTTGGGAACTTTCAAAATGAAATCTAACCAAGAAAAGCTCTGTATTCCTAGCGTTCTAAGTAAAAGCCAGATTTACAATTGAAGCCATTTAATAATCATGAAACTGATTAACTTTGACTGCACAGATCTGGGAATAAAAAAAATAGAGCAATTGACTAAAGACACTGACCTCAAATCTGTCTGCCTGCAACCGGTGATCTTTGACTTGTTGGGACTTTGTACGAACAGTAACTTTTACCTATGATTCGGTATTTTTTATGAAGTCAATCGATTTCTTTCTGTTAATCAGTGAAAAATCCATCAAAAGTAGCTTCAATCGAACTTTGCAGATATTGTTAATGAATCAGTTTTTATATATTTTTCTGGACAGAGCAATAAATTTAGAGATACTGATATACAATTATGTGCTGTATTGTCAAGATACAGCACATCATTTTCTTGATCTTTTGTGGCCACCAAAGATCAAGAAAATCAAAACCCAGAAACAAGGAACAACATCGGTCTACATATTTTGGGCTACTAAAGTATTATGGTCTCTTTTTATATATTATTTTCTAGTACCTGGATGATCACATTCTTTGAAGATTTCTAAAAGTAAAAAGGGTTAAACGTTATCGGAGGAGCATGATCAAATCTTATTCTCATCGAGAATGAGGTTGACCTTCCTGGTCAAACCAGAGTATATTGCTGTCAAGTATTTGTAAAGCATGCTGTAGTTAAAACCACTCATGCATTTCAGGGTTGCATCTGTACCATCTGATTTTCAGAAAATTAGGTATATATTAGTACATGTGATTTATTTTGCATCTACTCATTTACTAATTTTGAACCCACTAAATTTTTACTTAAATTCTTCTCAAAAGATATTAAAAATAAGTCTCACTTATCTTCTTAAAAGATATTAAAAATATGTTAAAACGGTTAAGTGTTTGTTTGCACGAACTCCGCCTTTCCATGCTTGACAACGCTCCTCCATGGAAGTTGAAGTAACTGATGTCATATATTGCAAATATCTGTAGCAGTAGTGCAGACAAGAGATTTACTTTAAAAACTGAAGGACATGAGTATTTTAGAATTGAAATGAAAAACGATTTTACCTCAAAACTTACTGTACAAATTTGAGATAAGAGATTTATTTTGATTCTGTATATAAGGCTTTAATCTAATTTGTCTTCTACATTTATAATTTTTTGCCCTTATTTTTTTTTTGATTGTGTATACTAGTGATGTTTTCATCGGGATGATTCGCATAACATGATTGAAGATAATAATTTTGATAAAACAACAAATTTATTACAAATAAAAGCTAAACCAATTTTGTTAATATCACTGGATTAATTATTAGCTCCTCTACCTGGTATATTTCCTTGAACTTCGCTAAAGAAAAAGAAACATTCAGGAAGAAGTCTCCTCATTCTGGGAAAACGAATCGTCGACCAGAATATAGCAACAATTAAGTATCTTTTAGGACAGTGTACTAAAGGTGGCCATAACTTCGTTCCCTGTGGTTTCACCACACAGGGGTCGGCAAACTGTCTTGTTGGACCCACCAACACACTCTCGTACGAGGACAATGTCCCAGAGACCCAGACCCGAGTCCAAACTCTACGCAAAGTGACAAATCGAAAACTTTGTTTCATTCCTATTGCTTTTTTCGTCGGTCTATTCTACTTATACCACCACTCATAATAGTACCCACTTCTACACAGTATACCCACCCCACCCCTATTCACCACACACCCCAACCCACTCTCAACAACAGCAACAGACAACTACCCCACTCTTTACCACCCGTCGCCACCATAGCCAGCAATATTGGAGTCCCCACCACCACCACGGCCTCACAAACCAGAGATTTATAGCAAAATCTGGTTACTCATATCGTCTTCTTCGCGGGGAATATGTATAGGGACGTGTCTAGCTGTAACACCTACAACTATGGCGATGCGGTCTATTGGGACGCTCGCTATCTGCAAGAGGGTGGCTCATTCGACTGGTACCAGCGTTATACTGCTCTTAGGCCTTTCGTTCGTAAATATATTCCTACCTCCTCTCGGGTTCTCATGGTTGGCTGTGGCAATGCCGGTAAATTTCCTGACTCGCTCTTTACGCTTCTGGGTTTTTTTTATCGATTAGTTAATATTGTTTTGTTCTGAGATGTGGATTTTAGCTGCTTGGTCAGTCTGTTTGGTTATGGTGAATTAAGAGAAAAGAACGGAATTTAGGGTGTTTTCTGGTTTGACTACTAAGATGAATGCTTTTGGTTTCTCGTTTTCTCGATTGTCTTGAGATTTGGTTTTGGCTGGTAAGTCACTGCTCGGTTGGTGATAATTGGGAGAGAAGCAAAGAATCCGGGATGTCTTTTCTGGTTTAACTTTTCATATAAAGTTTAGGGTTCTCTTTCTTTATCGGAACGATTCATTATTTTTCATGGGTAAATCCTAATTGATTTTTGAGACTGGTCTTGTGAATATCCGAACTTGAAGCTTCCCCAGATTCAGGGCTGTTCTAATAATCTCCTTCCGTTTCTGTATGTATGCAGTAGCTGTGGCTGTGACAGTAGGCCAGTATGTGTTACTGTATCTGGTATTTCATTGATGATGGTACTGTTTTATTTTTTTCAGGGTCTCAAAAGAACAGAGTTTATGTTGTTTTATGAATTATTTGGGGCATTTGAATCATTTGACTCTATTTGTTTCCACCCTCTAAAAATACTTCTCCAGGCCTATTTACAAGGAACAACTTAAATTTTAACTAAAATTTGTTTCTTTTAAATAGGACTTGAGGAAGTATTAATAATTTCATGGAAATAAAAATGATTTTCTAACTGGGGAGGACTTCTATTCCCTTTCTCCTTCCAATAGAAGTTCCATGTTTTCCCCTTGGTTTGTTACTGGCCCTGAAAACCTGGTTTGTTACTTCAGATATGCGTCACTATTATGGATTAAACTTGATTTTTCTAGTTTTTACTCAATGTGTCTTTATTTATTGGTGGGATGAGGCTGAGCGGGGAAGAAACCTGCAATTCGCCTCTTTTAAGAAGAAATCTGTAGTATTGTTTAATTAGGTGGAGCTAACAAATGGAATGCTTTCATATAATGAAGTTACTCCCTTAACCCCAGTTAACTTCTCGAATGCTTTTTCATGTGTTTGTTTTGCTTGTTGTTGTTATTATTAGTATAACTATTGGATGGAGACTCCCGAAAAAGACATGCACCTCTGTGTTTCTCCTATTCCAGTTGGATACAATGAAATTCTAAATGAAAGGCTCTCAGTGGGGAACTAGTGAAAGAAAACTTAGTAACAGGCTCAGTAAACAACTGGATCAGTTAAGAGGAAATGCAATAAAGAAAAGGAGAGCCCTTTAAGGTACTAGCTATATCCCTTCAGGATTTCTCAGAATTTTCCTGGCCTTCTCTCCCTTTTTACTGCCCAAAACATATTCTTCAGGTTTCATTTTGGAGAGGAAAAATAGAAGGAAAGGGGAAGAAGGAGAGTTTTTCATTTGGAAGTTTGCTAAAGGGAGGGAGTAGAATGAATTATTTTTAACTGACCCTCCAGTTTTCTCTAAAGGTCTCCCCTTTTTATAATTTTAGGTCCCCCGCCCCCCAATTTGGGGGATTTTGGAGGAGAAAATTTCTCAAACAAGGGCAAGGAAAGTGCCATTTAACCATCCATTCTTTCCTTTATCTTGGCACTCTTTTATCTTCTTCCCCAGCCAATCATACCCTCGCATTTGTATTTGCATCCTCAGCATGAAACTGGGCCTTGGCATTATTACCAGTAAACTTATCTGGGGAGTCATAGAAACATCGGTAATCTAACGCACAACAACAGAGGAATGGTTTCAATGGATTTAAGCTACTCTGCATATTCCAAACGGATAATGGTAGTATGCTTCTGTCTTTGTTTTATGGTCAGTTTAAATTGCAGGAAGAAAGTTCCTGCTCTATGAAAGAGTGAGGTTTTACTTTTAAATGAGTGAGGAATTTGAAATAATTTAGGCTCTTTTAAGAATTTTTCATCTGCTGGCCAAGCTTATATTCCTATTCTTTGTTTTACTTACCTTCTTATTCAGTCATGCTTGTTACCTTTTGTAAAATTTGTCTTTGAACTGGAGTGCTTAATATTCTAGAAACAAGTTTTGTTGTCAGCAGTGCACATTATAATCAGCTAGACCTTTTCATCTTTTTGTTCGGATGACAGAATAGGACATTTATCCTATGTTGAACTTGTCATTTCTAAAGAAGCTTACAGGGAGAATTCTGTTTTGCTTTGTAGTTATGTCGGAGGACATGGTCAAAGACGGTTATGAGGATATCATGAATATTGATATTTCAGCTGTTGCCATCGACACGATGAGCAGAAAATATGAGTACATCCCACAGCTGAAATGTATCATATCAATGATATTATATTGATTTGTTTTTTATAATCTTCAAACACAAGCTAAATCCTTGTAATGAATATCAATAGACATGCAGATGGATGTTAGGGATATGAGCTTCTTTCCTGATGATTCGTTTGATGGTGTAATTGACAAAGGTAAGAGTCATTTCCTCCTTTTAGTGCAAAGCTTGCCAAAAACTTTTTTTAGAATGTTTAAAATTAATGGAAAATTAATATTTTTCATTGTAATTTAATTTTTAAATTTTGACTTGATGCAGCCCAGTCCCTATGAGTTTTACTCAGTTGAAACTTGATCCCTGAACTTTTGCTCATTGTAATTCAATTCCTATAATTTTAACCATTTTTAAATGGTTAACGTGATTGATTTACAATACTCAAAACTATAGAAATTGAGTTTGAATGAGTTAAAATTTAGGGATTGAATTGCAACTAAGTCAAAACTACAAGGACAAAATGATTAATTTTCCTAAAATTAATGGCATATTTCATATACTGATGATACTTTGCTTTTGCTGTACACTTACACTTGTTCTCCTCTGATGCTTGGTCTAGGGACTCTTGATTCATTGATGGTATGTACTTTATTGTTTGATTCCTGTAAACTCTTTTTTGTAATATTTGCATACTCTAATCCTCAGATTTGCTTTATCATCTTTAGTGTGGTACCGATGCTCCAATTAGTGCGGCTCAGATGCTTGCAGAAGTGTGTAGGTTGTAGACTATAGTGCGATTAATTTCTTAAGATTTGTGCAAAATAAAAATCTCTAAATAAATATACTTCATTTTCAAATTCTCACTATGGCTGGGTTCTTCTTTGTTGCAGACTTCTAAAACCAAGAGGGACTTACATGTTGGTAATCTAATCTTACTATCATGGATGATGAAGCTTTAGTTTTATCACTTTATTGTGTATTCTAAATGTTTAGAGGACACAACTTCTTGTTTTTTTTTAATTTCCATTTTCAGATTACATATGGTGATCCAACAGTAAGGATGCCTCATCTGAGACGGCGGATGTATAATTGGAACGTTACATTGTATAACATCCGTAAGTTTTTTTTTTTACCCTTTTCATTTAACTGGGAAAATATCTTTGGTAATGTGAAATAATTTATCATGGGTTGCATAAGATTTTGTTGGTTGAACTGAGTCTAGATTTTGAGCTCTTGGTATGTCAAAATGAATATAATCAAAAGCTGGAGATTTTGATCATGCATGACTATAGGTTAATAATCTTGTTACATAGGGTAAGAACTGATATGAACATAAGTCTAAATGGAGAACCCAATCCGAAAAGACTAACATTTTGGGTAAAAGAGCCTCTTGAACTAATAAACTACTCTTGACTTGTGAGGCTCCCTGACGTGGAACTGATAATAAAACACACAGGTTAAGTTTGTTAAGCGTTTACAATCAAAGCATGCATATTTAAGAACATAACTAAGACTGATCATGTTGTGTTCAGCAGTATAGTGAATACTTTGAAATTGCTGCAGCTAGACCGGGATTTCAAAAGCCAGAAAGTTGCAGTTCATCTAGGAAATCGTATTTGGAACCGATTCCTCTAGACGAAACGGGATTGATTCCGAAAGATTGGGTTATGGAAGATCCAGATTCTCACTATATATACGTTTGTAGAAAGATGGACGACACTGAGATAGACGACCTACCGGTTATCGGCTGATGTTTTATAGGCCTGTTCTTTCATTGGAGCTGTGGATGAAAGTAGCTTCTTGTCTCGTTGTAATGCTTTTGATGTATACCACTGACATTTATTATATGTTGTTTCACTGTTGTTCATAGATTGAAGAAACTAGGTTTCATCATCATTGGGATTTTTTGTATTATTATGTTCTCTTGAGTTAAAATTATCATGACCACCAAAAGGTTATTACAGATTGTTACAGCCATTATGTGTCAGTGTTATATTGCTTTTGTATCAGTTTGTGTGGATATTTTGTTGTATCATTAGTGGAAAAAGGATTTTAACTGAGGAAGATTGCTCCTAGCCTGAAACTAATTTATTTATTCTGGAAAGCTAATATGTTGTAAAATTATTTTGAAGAATTTTTAAGCCTGATGTAATAAATGCTCCTGGACAAGTTTAATTTTTAGGGAAAATTTAGAAAAAGTACTGTTCAAAATGTTATTGGTGAGAATGTCATAATAAATTTTTATGGATAGAAAGTAACAAAGAGTAACTCAGTAAAGAATTTGCCCCAATTTTCCAAAATTTTTATCCATCATTGGGAAAATTGCATAGTACACTAACCCGGACCGGTCGGATCAGATTGAAAACCGGCGACCTGACCTTAAGTTCGGTACGGTTAGTATTTTGACCCCGGATTGGGGTTGACCCGATCAATCTGGGTTGGTGAGTCAACCGAGTTACTCTTTTTTTAAAAAAAAAACCCTTTTCATTTTTTTTAAAAAAATGATTTTTTAATTTGAAAGGTGAAAGAAATGAAAAATAGAGCTCCATCCCCTATAGGCCTATTGTCGCATCTGCATATACTCATATTTTTTTCAATTATTTTTAAATAAAGGATGAATTATTTTAAAATTTTAAATTTGAAAGTTAAAAAAATAAAAACAAAACCCCTCACCATATATATTTTAATATTTTGTTAGGATTAATATTTCAAAATTATAAATAATGTTGGACAATAAAGAAGTTATAAGTATATAATTAGTTTGGTAATTATTACTTTATTAATAATTGAATTTACTGCTTAATTTTTAGAATTTTCAATTTTTGATAGTTTAATTATATCAATGTGTGATCATATTTATTTTTTAATTTTTTTATTTCTCATCACTCTAACTCCCGGTTTGACCCATTGACCCTTAATCCTTACCTTATCTGTTTCAGTCACCTGTCATGTTTCCTGTACTTTGGAAAATTGTTAAAGGTCATGTGGCCGACTTTATATATGTCATCACTTTTTTTTATACATAAATTTTAGGCAAGGGGTTGGGCTCACCCACAAGCCAAGGGCAAAGCGAAATCTCCCTTTCTCTTAGGTGATACCAATGTCGGGCAGGGTGAGCCGTCAATTACCCTTAGACGTTAACCTAAGCACCCAGGAGGTAGGATGCCTCCCCAAACGCCGCGGTGGGGATCAAACCTCCTCCCATTTGGTGAGAAAGCACAATCCTTATCACTAGACCCACAAAACGATGAGTATATGTCATCATTTAATTTTATGCATGTATGGTCAAGGGGAGGCTAAGTTAATAGATTGGGCCAATACCTGGGCCATCATAATGGGCCATAAGTAAGATGTGCCCAATTTTGGGTTTCAGCCTATTTGTATGAAGTCTTCTACATTTGAGCTGCACGTAACCAGACTCATTAGCAGTAAAACAGATGGGTATTAATTTAGCAAGTTAGTTCATTTATGGTAATATTAGCTAATAATGATGAAATAGGTGAATTATGGCTCTCACCCTTGTATAAAAAATTAAACGGAAATTCCCCTTGTTGAAAATGGTATTCAAACATTAAAATATTTTATTATCTCTATTTAGTTTTGGTAAATAAAAAACTGAGAATAAAATCAATATATTGTAAACTTTGAAATCTACCCTAATTTTTTTTTGTTTTAGATTCATGCATTTTTTTAAATTAAAAAAGGAAGCTTTGGTTGGTGTTATTATAGCTCTCTCCAAGACTAAAGTATGCTTCATAACTTAATGTGTTTATAGAAACACTCATGAATTATCAATCACCAAAATTTTGATATTGATAATAAGATGGAATTTTTTAAAAAAAAATTCTCTCATTAGAAGATTTATTGGGAAAAATTTTAAAGATCCAGGTACAACTTATCTTTAGCAAATTTAATTTTCCCCCCAACTGTTTAACTTATTTTTAATTAGATCCAGAACGGAAAATATTTACACAAAGTTGAAGAAAAGTTACACTCACTCAATGACTCGATTATTGAGACCTCAAGCTAATAAAGTTTACGCCGGTATATTTTTTTTAACAATTTTTTCTAGCAAGATTCATAAATGTATTCTTCATTACTTTTTTTTCCTTTTATATTCTTGCATTTAACAAAGGGGGAATGCAAACCCATATATTTTATTTCTTTCTTTCCTTTTTTTCCCCTTTTTTGTTCTTCCAACCACAAATATGAGTTGGAAAACCCTAGAATGAATCAAAACCAAAAGATGCAATTAATGAATTCATAGCAATTTAGTAGGGTCCACTTTTAGGCATATAAGGGAAAAGAAGAAGAAGATGAGAGAGAGAGATAGGGATGGAAGCAAAGAGATGAATCATCTTCTTCACATAGCAAAAAAAAAGACAAATCTCTTGAAAGCAAACTGTTGTTCTTCCCATTTTTCTTCACTTTCTCTTGTTTTGGAAACCATCTTTTTTGAGATTTTTAAAACCACTATATTTACCCCTTTTGCCACTTCCCCTCTTCTTTTCTTTTTTTATTTTTAAATTTAATGCACCCCTTGAGCTTGAGTACCTACTTTATTTTTGTTATTCTCTATTTGTATATACACAATAAGCTTATAGGAAACTCAATATAGCTTATAAATAGTACTCCTATCAATCTAGTTGCCAAATAAAAATAGTGTGCCTGTTTGAAAAATGGGTGGAGAATTTTACGGTTTATGAGGTGAACATGTGAATGAAATTATCTTGGTTTACGGAAAAATACTGTTGAACATGCATTCGAGAAGTTCAAAAACTCTTTCAAACAGGCACAATATCAATTTAGTTTCCATTGACTTTCATGTCTGTATCTTTTTTTTTTTTGTAAATAAATCTTTCTCTTGCTTTTCATATACCAAATAATTATACTTTTACTTAATAATGTTTTCCTCTTTTTTTTTCCTTTTCAATTTTTTCCTCATTAATAAATCGCAATTTCTCAAAACATTATATATCCTATGGCTTGGAAACACAATGTAGTCTATTTCAATTTAAACAATCTCACTATCAATAAACGAGTCAACTAGTAACTCACATAACCTTAATTTCAAGAGCTAAATGGAAAAGTTTTTAACTTTTGGATGTGTGTCTTAGATTGTAATTCTCTATCTACATATACATTTAACCTTTTTAGGAAAATTACTCCTCTTCTTCAAGTTAACCCATTGCTCTTGAGAATTTTTTTTTTTAAAAAAATCTCATAAAGGAAAATTTTTCTATTAAAAGCATGATGAGATTTAACTTTTACTCTCTTATACTTTCCAAAAGACAGAAGTACCATAATAATAAAACTCTTGACCTAATTCCAGTGGTGCCTATGCTTTTTAATTGCAGTTGCCATAAGTGGCAAAATAAGAATGAAATAGAAGCAAAACAGGAAAAAGAAACAGCAGCATATCAGAAAATATTTTCTCTTCAAATTTGTGTAAAAATGTAATATATAATTTCTCATAATATATAATATGAAAATTGCTCCTTTTTTTTAATTCGAAACAAAGAAATTTGTTGATAAGTTATGAACATCATAATTTAACTTTTAAACTCTATGCAAGGTCCGATATTTAAAGGTCAAGATCTAATTATATATGAAATTAACATATATTAATATTATCAAGGTGTTCATCTCAAAATTAAATTAAAACACAAAGTAAACATTTTTCTTTGGTGATATAAATTAATATGAAATTTAATTTTTTTATTAGATTGATGTAAAAATTTTATAACTTTGTTTTAATCAAAATATACAAAATAAACTGCACTTATAAATGTTTATGGTTATCAGTGCTCAAACATGTAATGCTATCAATTTAGTCTTAATTTAAAATATTATTTAATAAACTTAGAATTTACTAAGTCCTAACTAAGTTAAGGTCAATATTTGAAGGATTTTATAATTTGACTTCGTTGAGTAAAATAGGTAAACACAAAAGAAGAAAATATAACTTGCCATAAAAAAGTATGAGATATAAAATTAGAAAGAAGCCAAAGAAGAAAATGGAAAAATAAGAAAAGAGGAAGAAAGTGGGGACCCACGGGAGACCCAATGGCACGAAAACACTCTAAATGTGGCAAAAAAGAGTCATGCACTGCTCTAAATAGATAGATACAGAGCCATGCAAAGAAAGTTGCCGTTTGTCTCTCGCCATTTGGGGTTAAAACGCTCTCTCTTCTTTCTCTCTCTCTATCTCCTCTTTCTCTTCGCCAAACATAGACTCTTTCCCTTCAAAAACCCCTTCAAAAACACCCAAGGGGGCTTTAGAAAATTCAGAAAGCAAGCTCCTTTAGGGGTTGCTAGAGAGGAAGAAACAGAGCTCAAACAATTTCTCGAAACAGAGATCTCTTGATTGAATCCCGGACTGGTTTTGATTCTGATTCTGCCTCTGGGTTTTGATCAGTTGGGTCTCTGTGATTTCTTCTGGAGTTGGAGAAATGGGTCGAGGGAAGATTGAGATCAAAAGGATCGAGAATGCGAACAGCCGGCAAGTCACATTCTCCAAGAGGCGTAATGGATTGCTTAAGAAGGCTCAGGAACTTGCCATTCTCTGTGACGCCGAGGTTGCTGTGATCATTTTCTCTAATACAGGGAAGCTTTTCGAGTTTTCTAGTTCTGGGTATGCGTTGAAATTTCTTTTGAACTTTTGATTTGATTGCATGTTATTTTTCATTACATCCTCTGTTGTTTCTGTAGCCTAAGCAGGGAAATTTCAGCGTGTTTATGTAAGTTTGGTTGACATGAATTATGTCGATTTTTTTCCTCTTTTATATATTTACATTATTTGCATGCGCTATTTTCTTCCATTTCTTAGAAAAATTTAATAGACTTCTACTTCTTTGGCCCTCACTATGTTATGTAGAGCATATAAAAACTTTTCCTTTTTGTCGTTTCTGACTTAGTTCATAACATCTGTCTCATATTATGAACTTCAATTGCCGTTTGAACTTCTGTTCAGCAATAAGATGGCATGCACTGTCTTACTACTACTGGGTGTCTTCAAAATTTGAGTGCCATGTTATTTTTTTATACACTCTGACATTTATGATGCCGATTTTATATTGTTAGTAATTGTCGCTGTATGTGAAGCGTTAATGATAGTTTTTAGCTGGAGAAATCTTGATCTCAATGCACGTATTTATATACACGAGTAAACTCAACATTTGGCCGAGCAAATGATGTACCATAATTCCTACTAACCAAACAAGTGTCTTTATACTGGCTTATTCTTGCAGTATGATGCGAACACTTTCAAGATACAACAAATGCTTTAATTCTTCAGAGGCTGCTGTGGTGGAATGTAAGACAGAGGTACTCTGTCTTGTATTCATTAACTACAAGAATAGTAAAATCCATAATCTTTCCCAGGTTTAAGGTGGTATATGGTTTCCCGTTCATCTGGCTACACAGAGTGCCTCAGCCCCACCCTGTGTTTTCTGACTACGGCCAATGCACATCATTCTGTTGTGATATTTAATATTGAGGGCATCTCGATATCTCTTCCTTGATTTAAATAATACAGTGACTCATTCTTCATGCTACATAACTTCTTTGCTTGTGGAACTGCAATGTTAATCTATTTTGAATATTTCATTTATTTGTGCGCTCTACCTACTACTTTGGTATAAGCAACGATATTTTTTCACTTTCATGCATAAGCATTATAGTTACTACCAACCGTGGACTCTATTGAGGATTCCATTAACAAGCCCAACATAAGTGGCTAATCTCCAGATTTTCGCTTGCAATTGATATTCCTACATATATGTGCAATCTCGAATATTGATACCAAATCGTGATACATTGTGTATGATACTTCACTTTCTACAACTAGAGATGGAAAATGCTGAAAAGACTGGCACTATTAAAATTACTCCGGTACAACTTACGAGTCTGCTGCACTAAAACTCCATTATTTAAGTATTACACATGAAATTAGGGAAAACGATCTCAGATTCTTGCTTTAAGAATATGTAAATGTTAGCAATTGAAAATTCTCTGCCACAGTTACCATTCTTCTATTACAGCTTCTTGCATTAGGCAGCAAGCACTTCCTTATTGTCATTTCACTTTGATTCATTTATGGCATTATCATCTAACAATTTTCTTTTTTCAGAAGGAAGATCCTAAGGCAATGGAGACTCTGAAAGATGAAATTGCAAAGCTAGAAAAGAAGCAGTTGTATGTGTTTTTCAGTTCGTTCTCATCTTGTTTTAATATATTATGCTCATCTGTGCATTTCTCATGGGTGCTAACTTCTCGTGAATTTACAGGCGGTTGTTGGGCAAGGACATGACTGGGTTGAATTTAAAAGAATTGCACCAGATTGAGCAGCAACTTAGTGAAGCGTTATTGTCTGTCAAGGAGAAGAAGGTCCTTTCCCATTTTACTCTTTTCTCTTATGCCCCCTCTATTTTGTTCCTTAGTTTGAGTTTTCTTTTTTTCCACTAATAAACAATGATTCAATGGTTGGCATGAGCATTAATGTTTCTTCTTACAGGAGGAATTGCTCATGGAGCAACTGGAGCAGTCGAGAGTACAGGTATATTGGAATCTGACCTTGTTATTGAGCTTGAATCCTAATCTGTTAAAGTCTCTCAGATTGACACAAGTTTATGGATACATTTAAATCTGTATCAACTTGAGGATTATGTGTATAGCTTCAGAATGCACTTGTATTTCTCGAAGGTAAAAAAAGTTGGCAATATATCTCTTCCATAGAGTGATGAACTAATGAGCTTAATTTATTCTTTCAGGAACAAAGGGCTGTGTTGGAAAATGAAACTTTGCGCAGACAGGCAAGTTTATTTTTCCAAATGTGAATCTTCTTTTTTTTAATTTGAATGGCAGGCATAGTGCCTGAGAAGGGGATTGAACCCTAAACCTGATGTCAAAGGGCACATCTTATGCTTCTAGATCCAATGGTCTTCAACCAAATGTGAATTTTATTATACAAAATTGTTTGCACTGGAATGATGTATAGCTCATGACTCCGTTACAGGTTGAGGAGCTTCGCTGTTTGTTTCCAATAACTGAGCATGTAGTCCCATCTTTTCTTCAATACCACCACCATGTGAAAAGACGGGACACCCCTGTAAATAATGGTGTCATATGTTCCAACTTGGTCAGTAACTGTGAAAATGAGAATGGAGGTTCAGACACTACCTTGCATTTAGGGTATTTTACTTCTCCATTGCCAAACTTCGAAACTAAGTTGCTTTAGCTATTCATCAGTCTCTTTTGTTGATTGTTATGTAAACAATGCCCATATAGATCATCTGAGTTTATAACTTCTGATATGTATCAAGGTCATAACATCTTGATATTTCTTCTATGACACAACAAAGCGTGGTTGACTTTCTTAAAAAGTTTTCTCATTTATATTTTTTTAATGGGAAACCTTCATAACAAACACTAGAGAAATTTCACCTTGACATGAATGTTGAAACAGTTTATGATGTTTGATCCTGTCTTTCCTTGAATTTTCTCTTCTTTAATTGCACTGAAGATTCTACGGTAGAACCGGTCTTCGAAAATAGATCAAGCTAATTATAAAAAGACATTATAATCTTGTTGATTCGTGATGAAACTAGTCTACCTAAGAACTTCAGAACTTCTAATAGGTTCATTATTAAGTTTCATTTATGGTTCCTGTCCCCTAGGTTGCCAACTGATGTTCATCACAAGAGGAAGGCACCTGAGAAAGAAACATTCTCCAATGACTCTGAATCTCAAATGGCTCTACTCTGATTATCCAAATCAGTGACCAGATGGGATGAAGACTAATTTAGTGCAGCACTATAGTTGTGCAAAGTAAGAGTTTAGACTACAGGTGAAAGGTAGGTAGAAGGTAGATTTTGGCTCTTCCCTTGTAGGATATTGATTTTCAGGATGAAGAGTTTTTTTTATCCCCAAATGTGGTTGTAATGAGATGGGAAAAATGGGAATCATGAATCTTGTTTTGGAAATATCTCAGGAAGAGAATGAATTATGCTTTTTAGGCTTAGTGTTATATCATCCAATGTTCATTTTCATTGTCTTCTTCCTTTCTCTTTGATCATTCTAAGTTAGAAGCTATGGAGACAAGAGGGTAATTTATAAATGGAGTTCTGAATCACCCTTGGAACTTTATTCAATAGATAATTTGTAAAGATATATTTCTCACCTCCTCTTCTCAGTTCCTGGGAGACTGAAAAGGAAAAGTTTTTCTGGGTTGATGTTTTGGCTGAATCTCTTGTTAAAGGGATGTTTCTAGGAAAACTTGAAATTGGATTAAATTAATCATTAGTAAACATGTAATTACATAAACTTCCATTTAGAGCATGTTTGTATACATATTGCCAAGCTTCCAGCCTTAAAGGCCTGTCTTATGTTCTTAAGTATGAAGAATAATTTATCAAAAAGCAAGTAAAATGATAAGCAGCAACAACACAAAATAAGAAACAACCTTATGTCATCATGTGAAGGCGGTAATATGGATTTTACAATGTCACTGTACTCTATCAACAAGTAAATCTTTAGATAGATTGTTTGATTAAAAAGGATTGTTAAATGACTTCATTGAGTGTTTTCTTCTATCATCATGTCCTAGCAGATCAAAGCAGAAGCTAATGTGCATTTTGAACCATAATGCTGTAAAGAGAAAGACCAACTCAAGCAAGGACAGAGACCACATGTGTAAGCACAATTAAGGCTAAACAAAAAAAAACCACCTTAAACAACCATTAAGGCTTTTAAAAGTTCAAAAGGATGAGAAATATATTCTAAAGAAAGGGACACAAAAATAGGGAAATATGCCTCAATGTTGAGCCGCCAATTGTAGCATCACATCCCAAAAATCCACCATAGGGCCCGCAGAAGGAAGGCACAAGAGACTATAAACAAACCCAAAAGAAACCACAAAAGAAGCAGGAACATAACATGAAAAAACAACTTGTTACTAATGTAGTTGGATTTAGAAGAAAGAACCTAAATATGTTGAATCAATATTTGAATTTTACTATAAATATATCTACATTTAGTGTACGATGATATTTTAAATAAAATCACTTTCAATTAAAGTATCCATATTAAGAAAACAAAGTGTTATCTCAAGCCTATTTTAAAGCCCCGCCCCCAAGTCACGCTCAAAATACTGAAAATAGTGAGAGGGGGGGGCAAATTGCAAAGAAAAATTGAAGTACCAAAGGAATTGGCCATAGCTGAATAGGTTGGTGAGTCTGTCTGTCACAAACGGCCAAGATCTGTTGCAAAACCAACCGCTGAGATGCTTTCCAACAAAACAAACACGCCGCGTTTTAATGTGCAGTTTGGGTCACTTTCCTGGAAACGCGGAACACGTCATACATCCAGCCAGATCAGTAATACCAGAATAGTCCTACGTAATAACACTGATACGGCAGGCTTGTAATAAGTCTCAGTCAACCAACTATTCATTTTTTTCCGAAATATAGATTTTTTTTTTCAAACATATTATTTTCTACACGTTAAAGATGTCGAAAAAAAATTACTTTTGAAACTTATCATTATATTTATTATTTAATTTAATATTCTCAAAGATAGGTACAAAATCACTGTATGCAAGGAAATTTACTTTGATGATATTTACATATTTCACTGGTATTACTAACACCCATACAATTACAGTAAAAAGACATTGACCCATAATAATAACAATAATAAAAACTCAGAAACATAAACCTATGAATCTTGAACGGTAAAATACAGATCAAACGGATGACTTTCTAGGTGATCGGTCCCTAAATCTGAAGCAGTCAATCAACTCGTTCCTCTGTGTCATGATCTTGTTGAACATATCATCAACCTCCTTGCTCAAATTGTCCAATCCCTTCTGGAACGAGTCAACCTTCTTCTGCAACTCCACGGCTGAATCACCATCTTTCTCGGCATCCTCGACAGACTCGGAGGCAGCAGCTAGAAGACCACCCACAGCATCGTTGATCTCTGTCACATCCTTCAAAATCGGGAGTTTCTCACCGATTTTTGAATCAAGTGGGTGAAGAACCGAGCGAGAACCAGGACACCTGCATGATCTTTTCCTGATCTCCTCCACGTACGCGCCGGCATCGCCGGCGACAACTGAGAGAACAATTCCACACACATAGAATCCAACACTTCTTAATTCATGAATAGCCTCTCTAAGAACCTTTTCTTTCCCAGAGGAATCCTTTGATTTCTCACTCCCGCTGCAAAATCCAGCCTCTAAATTGGGGGCGATCTTGTTATCCTTGCCGGACGCGATTTCAATTCCTTTCAGATGCTTGTTCGCGGAAGAAGCCGATTTCTTGAACTTAATCAACCCAAAAGACAGCGAAAGCCGAGATTGACCGATGTGAGAGAGAGAAGAAGAAATTGCGTTAAAGAGCTGAAGCAAACCAAGGCAAAAGTTGAGATACCCTTCAATAGAACCGGAGCTCCACTTGCTGATCGGATAATCGATATCCACAACCAGATTCGCGAACGCCTTGTGGGCGACGGGTAACAACCCAAAGCACTTGTTGATCCAGTGCAAGGACAGGTCCTGAGGGCTTGAATTTCCCAAACTGAACCCTAACTGAGCGACCAACTTGGAAATCTGGGACCGAAAATCCTGCAGAGAAGCTTGTTCCTTCTCTGGATCATGACGAAGGGGAGGAGGGGATTGCTTCTGAAACTTGGCGAATTTATGAAGGAACAGTGCCATCGTAGATAAGACGAAGAAATAGACGATACGAAGGCTTGGTTTGTGAGGTTGAAAATGGAGGCGAAGGATTAGGTTTTATAGAAAGAGGAGGAGAGAGAAGAAAAGAAAAGTCAGAAACATGGGGTGTGGTTTTTGGTAGGTTAGCGAGTCAAATCAAATCAAATCAAATCGACTCGGTTCTGCGTAAAAGGTTGGGGACACGTTGTTCATGATCGCACTGGTGGGTCCACTTGCAGGTTCCGGGATGGAAGACGAAGAATGTGAAATTACCGAAGCGGAACGATCTAGAGAGGGAGAAGGAAAATGTGTTTCTCTCTCTCTCTCTAGATTTTTTTTTTATGTAAGGAATGTAAAACATAAAAATTTCTTCTTTAAGTCCGGTCATCAAATTAATAATTAATCATTTAGATTTTTTTCCTTAATTCAACTGTAGAATCATAAAATATCTTACACAGTAATACGCATCAAATTCAGAAAATTGTTACTTATGACTTATGAGTGGACTTTTTTTAATATTAAAAATTAATAAATCATTTTATTATAATATATGTTTCGAAAACTATATAATTTAAATAAACTTTTTATTTTTCTTTATTCTAAAAAAAGTTCAATTTCATATCAAAATTGAGAGTAGCATGACAAAGCACTTTGAATATATAAACTTATTTTGAAGGCTTAAGGTCCTTCGTTGCAAGGGGAAAAAAATATAAGTGTGGTGACCAATTCATCCTAAAATCAATAAAGATAACACAAACTTCTCAGCGCAATATTTCAGATTTAAAAAAAAAGATTAATTTAAAATTGTTATAAAAGTAATAGAATTTGAAATAAGAGAAGAGAGAATGGGAGAGCAATGTGGAAGCAATTCTCGTTCACCTTTCAAGGTTTTGTGTGTCCACAATGTTCTACACATAGACTCTATTTATATGCCTTCAAGGGTGACTACCAAAGGTCATGTACAATAAATAGTATATTTAATACATATAACTATACATTGTGACTTTTCGTATCATTTATGAATCTGACTGTATGGTAATAATGATGTGGGAAATGAAGAATTAATGAACATCCACATAATTAATATATTTATAAAAGAATAACGCATAAAAAAAGGTTTTTCTAAATTCACATTTTGAAGTGTGAAAATTAATCAAGTATTTCTCAAACCCATAAGTGTTAGCACTTTATAGTATATTTATCTGCATCTTTCATACACTAATCAAACAAATAAAATTGAAACAACTAACTTACAAAACCGTTGTAAAATTTAATTTTGTTTAAGTACTCACATTTTTTTAAAAAAATTATTTTGAAGACAAAATCTTGATTTGAAATATATAGTTTGAAAAAGCAGTTTTATTATCAATTCACATTCTCTCTCATAATAAATTTATTTATTTCATCTTTTTTCTTTATTTCTTTTCCATCTTTCCTAGTTACTTTTTATCTCGGAATCCGTAAAAGATATTCTCATCATAACTTTCTAAACATGATAACTTTTTCAAAATCTAGGTTTTATCCCAAAATCTGTAAAATGTATTTTTATAATCTATTCTCCTAAATCTAGATTTTACCTCAAACTCTGTACAAACTATTTTTAATCGGACTTTCAAATAAACTCTAAATCATTTCACTGTCATCCCCTGCAAGACTTTATGTTATTTCATCACTCGTATGCAATTCAATTTTCTTATTCAGCAAGCTTTAACGCTACTTTACGTCTTCTCTTTTCTCTAGCAGTTCATGATATTTTCATGCTAACAATTCACCTCCCTCATGACATGTCTGTAAAATGATTTATTCATTAGTCATAAGTAAAAAAAAAGGGAAAGAACTTTAAAGTTTCCTGTAGAAGTTTTATTTTTAATTGAGAAATTTACAATCAAGTTCTAAATAGGAGAATTAATAAATAAAAGGTCCGAAATATTCATAAAATTACCATAATGTCCCAGGAGTAGCTGCTAATGTTGTTAATGAAGACAGGTAAGATTGTTAATGACAACATTAGTAGCTACTCTTAAAACCTTATGTTAATTTTATAAATATTTAAAATTTTTATTCATTAATTCTCTTATTTATCTCCTACTTTTTTTTTTTTGCCGAACTTATTTATGTCCTACTTACAAATTTAACTATTTAAATAATTTAATCATGTTCATATGTTCAATTTTAATTTATTTTTTAAAAAAGGGAACGCATGAAATAAAATGAGTAAATGACTGAACGGGTCCACGTGGGGGCGGAGATAAGCACAACGATGTGGACAAAAGAGTAATTACGTGGTTGCTTCCCAAGGCTGAAATCAATGGGCTCTCATATTGCAGGTGTGAACTGTGTCCTCATTGGCAACAACACAAATCAATTTGCCAATAATCCACCGTTGAGTTGAGTTTATCGAGAGTTTCTTTTAATATATAACAGTATTTTAAATAAAATTATCTCTCGTAATCAATTAGATTATAATCAATGTTTAAGGAAGTTGGGTAGTCCTTCATGATATGATAAGGTAATGTTCGAATTCCTGCGGTAAGAGATATCACTCTTTAAAAAAGTGGTATAGAAGTACTTTTACGTAAGTCGAGATAAGTATGTGAAGGAGATTATCTCGTTTTACGCAAGCCGAGACAATTAGATTATCTCGTTCGAATTTCCAATGGTCACATGTAATATAATACTTAGGTTAGAAGCAAGTTGGGATTATAATAAAGTGAGTGGGAAAGAACAATGGTTTGACAACTTGGACAGTGGATGGCAGGATAAGCAGCCAGGCTTGCTTCCCTGCGCCTAATCCCTGATTGGGAACTGGAATCCTATTTTATTCCGTAGCCGTCGCATGAGAACATTGCGTATGTGTGTTTCAAAAATCTATATGAAGAAATGAATTATGATTTCATAGATCCCGAAATTTTTTACGGATTTTAAGACGGTTTTATTTTGACTTACATGCACTGTTGAGAATAAATTATTCTCTAACATACACATTAACCATTCTCTTGACAAAATACTCATTTTTTTATTAATAACTTGTTTGGGTTCACGGTTAGAAACTTAGTTTTTACATCAAAATTTAGATTTTGTTCAAGTACTCACGCTTTTCAAAAATATTACTTTAGAGATAAAACATCGATTTGAAACCCAGATTTTGAAAAATCAATTTTCTTATCAAGTCATACTTTCTCTCCTAATTATTTTTCTCTTTTCTCTATCCTATTATTTTATTTTTCCTCTTTCTCTTTTTTCCTCCATAAATTAAAAGCTATTCTCCTTAAAATTATTCTTCAAATTTTAAATTTTATCTTAAATTTGACAAAAAATTATTCTCCATCGAACTTACGAACAAACTTTTAAGTTGCGTAGAATTTGAAATGAAGTCTCTGGCTCACACACTCACTTGGAGCCTACGCATGCCATTCAAACAAAACGAGTGAGAAATATAAGAGCATTTAAAACATGCCACAATATTTTTTTTGTTTGGGAACTCTATTTGGGAGAAATGAATTCCGTTGGAAGAAATAAGTTTACGGATTTCTAAATAGTTTTTATAAATTTCGAAATAATTTTGTCTCGGCTAACATAAACAGTTGGGGAGTGAAGTTCCCAGACAAGCACAGACATAGAGTCTTGTAATCATGAAACTCTCAAATGATATAATTTTTTCTCTCCAATTATTCTTATTTTTTTTAAAAAAGATTAATACGTCAGTATTTAAAAATATTTTATCAAAGTTTAAGAATAATGTATAAGATGAAGAGATCAGAACAAAATCCCATGTAAAGTCAAATGATCAAAGACATAAGATTTGGGATCCCTTGTCTCAACTTTTTTTCAAAAAAAAAAAAAAGATTGGCTAACAAGAAATGCCATGCTCTCGTAGACACGCATGGTCACAAAGTGAGTGACACACGCAGGCACATGGAAGGAACAAAAGAAACAAATTTTATGGACAATTTCCTCACCCAATTGTTTGGCAACACCATTTCACCAACATACATATAAAATCTCAAAATCCATAAAAGCTACCTTAAAATCCGTAAAATACATTAAAATATGTAAATTTATTTCTCTCAACGGAATTTCAAACACATTAATACTTACAATGAATAAAGGAAAAACCATTTCTGAGGTTTCTTTAGTTTTTTTTTCTAATTTTAATCTGACTTTTTTGTATTTTTCTCTTTATTAAATATCTTAATTTTAGTTTTTATGCACTATTAACCTTTGTAACATTACTCTGTCAGCATTAGCAGTCCCTGTATGAAAAGAAGTTAACCATGCTAACAGATTTACAATAAAATATCTAATAAGGATTAAAAAAACACACAGGAAACTATAAGCAACTCAATAATTTAGGGATTGTGTGTGTTTGGGAATTCGTGGGGAGAAATGAGTTTACGGATTTCAAGAAGAATTTACAGATTTCAAGGTATTTTTTACAGATTTCAAGATGTCTTTTGTCTTGACTTACGTGCACCGTTGGAAGAAAAATTTCCAAAACATGCAGATTATAGCTTTCTCTAGAATAAACGCATGAAACTATCAAAATTTATTAATGAATGAAAGTACAAATTTAACAATGAATTTTGCCCTCTCCAAACTTCATTAATCCATCAACTTTAATTAACATATATAATACGCTTAAAATGTATTTTAAATTTTTGTTATAAAAAATTCTTGTCCCTTCTAGATTATTTCTGAACACCAATTTATTATTTTCCACCAAAACAAGAGCCTTTTTTGTTAAACTCTTTTGGGCCAGAAATCATGGGCTTTTTAGACTTGAAGCCCATTTGTAGAAACCCAAATAATCTAGTACGGCATATGCATGACAAATGGGATTGGGCTCACTTATAAGCAGAAGGCAAGGCATATATTAGGAAACCCAACATTTTAATCAACTTTTGTGAAATCATCCACAGAGAGAAGTTCCTATTTTTAATATTCAATAATACTTCGAATGGAATTGTCTCCAAATAAAGGATAAATGTGATTAATAAAAAAAGTATTCTGATTTTTTTAATTTATTCATGATACTTTTACTCGTGAAGAATGACAATTAGGTTTCAAAAATATCAATTTAATGATTTAAAGCGAAAAATTACCGATCTAATGATGGGTAGGTGCATGACAAAATATTATTAAAAAATAATTTGTAAATACTGATTCAAACATATGCAAGTAATCTCAATTGCGACCTGAGAATTATACTTAAAACATGAATGCTTGATTTGCAATCACCACTCTTGAATTTAGTAAATGTCTGAATTTTTATTTTAATTCTATTTTATAAAAAAATTTTGAGGGACCTAATTGTAGATTTTCTTTTTTCTTTTGTCTAAAATTGCTTTCATGTTATTTATAATAATTTATGGAAAATCAATTATTTAGTTCTTATACTTTTGACTCAATATAATTCAACATTACACTTTAACTTGGCACAACTTAATTTTTACATCATTGAATTAATTGAAGCTAAATTTCCAAATTTTTACTTAAAGTAATTTAGTCTCTATAGTTTTAATTTGATTAAAAATCAATCTTAAAATTTGAATTGACATAACTTAGTTCATATAATTTTGAATTGGTTGAAACTTAGTTTTAATTTTGAAATTTCATTCATTGCCACAACACAATCATATAGTCTATTAAATTAAAATTGATTTTCAAATTAAAATATGTGTAAATGTAAAAAAATGTTTTTCAAAAGGAAATACTTCTAATTTATGCTCAACAATTTTCACATTTATTTGGTAGTAGATAATATACAATAAAGTTATATATACCCAGAAAAAATGTGTACGATTCGTTCAAAATGTAATACAAATTTTGGGAAATGCCAACTAAGAAGCTTCCGGATAACAAAAAAAAAACAAGAAAGAAAGAAAGAAACAAAAAATGCATGGGTACCCACCATCACCTTCTTATCCAAATTGGAAACTTAAAAAATTAATTGGTCAATTCATAAAAAGGTTTTCATTCTATTGGTGAATTCCTCTGCACTATCATCTCATATTAGCACCCGAGACACTAGCAATAGCACCCGAGTTTATATAATTTCTGAATTCGAGTTTGCATGAAATTTTAAATTTGGTTTTTTGACCATTAAATTTTAAACATATAATTCCGATTTCTATAATTGTATAAAGATTTGAATGTTTAACAGTATTAATTAATACTGTTAAGCATATGCATTAAAACTAAAAGTCGTTACAATTATAAGAACTAAAATCAAAATCTTTTAATCCATATACTTTTTATCTATTTTGATTATTTCATATCATTTTAACTTTTGATTTTATTATTTATATTTAACAATGTTAATTAATACGTTAAACATTTAAATCTTTATGAAAATAGAAAGATCAAAATAATAGATTTAAAAAGGAAAGGTCAAAATTAAAATTCATGTAAAGTTGAAGGAAAAAAAAATAATATTCACCCTTTCGTATTCAAACCCACGTAATTCTCCATTAAGTCTTCGTTTTGGCCTTTATATGATGTGGTCAAAAAGCCTCTTTTATTTCCACTTTTGACATTTTGTGCCATAGGCACTTTGGTATTTTTGGTTTTTTATATATAATTATATAGGGACTTGTCACGGGTGATCAAAGGTAATAATTAAAATATTTTTCTCTGCCATGTTATGTATACTACTAAAATTAAAACATTTAGAGTTGATAGTTGCTTGTTCGTTATTTCATAATTATTTATTTGTTCAACTTCAATATAAAGTAACATAAACGAATTTTCACTGCATATTTCATTTCATTTCATTTGTTATCATAATTTTTTTTTATAGCTATCAATATATTCAACAGTCAAAATCTCTAACTCAAAGGCTAATAAGTTATCATGATGATGAAATTGGAAATTGATGAATATAGGGCCTTGATCAAGTATGCTAAATTGCGTAAAAAGTTAAAATAGATATAGACAATAATGATATACTTCATTTCTAATTTTGTGAGACCTACCCTCCATATTATATTATTATTCTTATATGCTATGTCTCTCACCTTTTTATATTTTTTTATTCAAGAGGCACTTTTATATTTTTGGCTTTTATATACATTTGTATAGGGTTTTGTCACGGGTATATTCAATGCGATTATGAGAATATGCTATGAATTATAGAAATTTTCTTGACCATTTTCTTTTAAAAGCCTTTCAAATCCTCTACGATGTCAAATTTTATCAGCCTAAAGTGCATTGTCTTGAGCAATATATCAGGAAAGGGACTGCAATAATCAAAATTGGTTCAGTGATAAAAAAAATTAAAATAGAGACAAATATATAAAGGAAATTGTAGATACACTCTTAGAAGGACTACTTAGACCAATCAGATAGTCATATTAAAAAATACATTTAGAGATGTTGACTTTATTTATATATTTAGTCATATGTATCATATTATTGGATTGGAAGTAATCTGATTTGAGACATTATTAAGTATGAAACATGGGTTTTTTTTCTAATAGAGATTTGTACATTATTGTTTCGAGAGATTAATCATTTCACTAAACTCAACATTTAACGGTGAGATATTGTGACCGTTTGAAAAAATAGTAGAGAAGTGCTTTTACGTAAGTTAAGGTAAATATGTGAATAAGATTATCCCAATTTATAGAAAAATACTATTGAACATGCTTTTAAGGAGTGTAAAAACTTTGTCAACATGCCCATTTACTTTATGTAACTCAAGTTATAGTTCTCGAGCAAATATTTGAGGCCTTGAGGGCTCAAAAATCCAATTGGGAATAATGAAAAAGATCAATCCCTTAAATATAATCATGGTAAAAAATAAAAAAAGAAATTTGAAGAGGATCAAATTACAAAAAGTCTTGGGGGTCTTTGCTTGCCACTACTCTGATCTGTTCTCATTATAAATTCACACACATATTGCTATAGTTAGCAGTTAACCCATTATCACTTTCTCCTTTACTCGCTTCTCTTTTTCTTCCTCATCATCATTACCTTTCTCTACCCTTCAGGTTTCTTGAATACTGATATTTTCTCGAGGAAAAAACACGCCATTAATGGGCAGGGAAACTTGGTGGGTCCTTTTCCTTCTCTCTATACTTGCCCTCTTTGTGGATGAGATCCATGGAAGCAGAAGGCAAGAACAAGCCCTCAAGAATCTGAACTGGGTCAAGTTCTGGGGATCTTCCATTGTTGACAGAAGCAGTGAAACAATCTTCGAGGTGGATGATAAGACCGTTTTTGGAGACCATAATGATGATGATGATAAGTCTCGTTACTATTATGCTCAACAAGGTTTGAAAGAGAAAGATAGGATAGAGAGACTTCCAGGGCAACCTGAAGATGTGAGTTTGTCTCAGTATGGAGGATATGTGACTGTGGATAAGATTGCAGGAAGAGCCTTTTATTATTACTTTGTTGAAGCTCAACAATCTCATCTTACCCACAAATTGCCTCTTCTTCTCTGGCTCAATGGAGGTATGTAAAGTATATTACTATCAATTTAATTAATTTGGATTGTGTATAACTTGAGGGAGATATAGATAGGGTGATAACTATGGACTAGTAGTATAACTTAGACTGATCACACAAATATAGCTTGAGAAATCTCAACTATTATATTTATAATCCACCTTCAGTATATTACATAGGCAAAAAAAAAAATCTTAGTTCGTATTATCTTTTTCTTAAAATTTAACAACTTCCCAACTTTATTTTTTATCTACTGTAACACATGAAACAAAATGAACATATAATTAATGTAAAATTATATATTTACATGAAAAATTTAATAACTCAACTTATAAAGGCTAAATAAAACTTTTTCTCTCTACCCTGTAAATAGAATCAAATTGTTAATTCTTAAGTATTAACAATGTACTCTTTTGATCATATTTATAAATTACTTCTATTATATTTTACACTGGTGGAGCTTAATTAATTAGGGGATGTAGTGCTAGCTTGTGAAGAATTTTGTGCATGTGTGTGTGGGCACTAATTTGTGAAACACTGCGCCATGGAGACGGCAATAATGTGCTTGTTTGGAAATATTTAACTCTCACCCAAAAGTATGTTCAACAGTGTTTTTCCACAAAATGAAATAATCTCCTATCCTTCACATATTTATCTCGACTTACATAGAAGTACTTCTCTATCACGTTACCAAACGAACCCAATAATGCATAGAGAAAAAAGCGAGATATCTTGCTTCTGTCAATTATCTAGTATGTATTATGTTTGTTTTGCATGGTTAGAAATATATGCGTATAATGGTTTTGATCTTTCTGATACGTATAATGGGTTGACTGTTGACGTTGACTACTGTGGAAATAATTAAAGTTCAATCAATCACCAGCTCCCAATTTCCTCGATTGAAAGAGATTGGAAGGTAATCCTATCTCAAAATCTTAATATATGATCTAATTGACTAATTTAAGGAGATTAAGAAATTAAATAAATTATTTTAAAATATTTATATTTATCATTTTTTTCTAAACTAATCTGTCTCACTTATAAACTATTATATAATCTAATGATACATGTAATAAGTGTTTGAAAGATATCATATAATATATGTTATAATTTATATATTTATCTTCTTTAATTTCTCTAAATTAGTTAACCAAATCTTATATTAAAAACGGGAAGTAGAATAAATTAAATTAATAGTCTCACATGCACATCTCATCATAGGTTTGATCCATTATATTGGTTGTATTGTAACTTACAGGTCCAGGGTGTTCCTCACTTGCATATGGAGCAATGCAAGAACTTGGACCATTCCGAGTAAACAGTGATGGCAAAACACTTCACACCAACAAATACTCCTGGAACTATGGTTACCTATCTCTCTTCATATTATCAATATTCTCATGAATTATTATAGGCAAACAATAATCCTTTTTATTCTCACAGCTTTAACTTCATTGAATAAATCAATCCCTACATGCAATTCAATATCTGTAATTTTAATTTGGTTATAACTTAATATTTGAACTTTAATTTGATGCAGTTCAATCTTTATAATATAATCATTTACGGATTATAATTTGCATGAAACTTAGGGATTAAAATTGTAAATATATAAAAATACAAGGTTTTGCACTGCAATAAGTGAAAATTTAGAGATAGAGTTTCAACTGAGATAAAATTATAATGATTCAATTGTATCGGGTTAAAGTTTGATGACTTAACTACAACTAAGTCAAATCTATATGATGAAAATATTAACTGTTCCATAACTATACTATACTATACTCATGTCATTGTATAAACAAAATGTTTGATACATATATGTACGGCCTTGGTGTTTGCAGCTGCAAATGTATTATTTTTAGAATCACCAGCTGGAGTGGGATTTTCATATTCGAACAAAACATCAGATTACAACAATAATGGGGATAGAAAAACTGCTTCAGACAATTACGTGTTTTTAAGGAACTGGTTGGAGAGATTTCCTGAATATAAGAATTCAGATTTCTACATTGCTGGAGAGAGCTATGCAGGCCATTATGTTCCTCAGCTTGCTAACACCATTCTCTACCATAACAATATCCCAATTCATCCTTCTTCATCAACCTCAAAGGCATCTTGGTACGTCCCTTCCTTTTCTAACCTTAAAATCCCTCCCTCTCTCTGTGTATCAGTATTTTTTTTCCAAAGGATTAATCTTTTTACCAAACTTGCCACTTTCAAATATAATGGGTTGTGAGTCAAGGAAGGCTGTTAACAAATCATGGACTCAGTGGGGTTTGGCGAGGCCTTTGTGTGGAACTGGTCCCCCATCTTTAATGTCTAGTTTATTATTTATTTCCCTTCCACCATATAATCCCACATTAACTGTTGGAATATAATATTATATCACATGACAGATTGAAATGTTTAACATATACTGTCACTTAAAGCGTACGTAAAATAAAGACAACCTTTTATTTTTTTTTGAAGTGAGAAATATAGACTAAATATTGTATTCTTTTTGAGTCCTATTAAAAATAGATCATCGAGTAATCTCGTTGACCAAAAAGATTAGTGCAATTTCTACTTAATGGAAGAGAAATTTGATAATTGAATTTATTCAGATAGGGAATGCAGTGATAAATGATGAGACAGATAATAGAGGAAGTTTGGATTTCTTAGCAAGCCATGCCATAATAACAGACAAAGCAGCTCATGATGTTAACAAATATTGCGACTTCTCTGAGGTTAGTACTACAAAGAGCAATGAGTGTAAATCAGCACTTGAAGAAATAGACAAAGATGTTGGCTCCATCGATATGTACAACATCTATGCTCCTCAATGCCAAGATTCCAACCTCACTTCCCTTCCTAAGCCTCACTCTGTAAGTATATTCTACTTCTCACATACATTAAGAAGTTGAAAATGACTTATATTTAGAATTGAAAGAAGAACTTATATCCTATAATCAATATATTGGTAGAAGAGAATCTCCCAAAGCAAAAGTCATTTGAATTGAATTCTTTGAAGTACTCAACATGAAGTATAGTGGGTGAGTTTTGAGGTAACAATAATGTTGATGTTCTGCAACCTAGAGGTCATAGATCCAAATTCTACAAACAGCCTCCAGTGTAAATTCAATGAAAAGATATGATGTGGTCCCAAAAGGGAAAAAACTTAATTACCAAAAAATTTCACAAGTTAGCAACATGAACATATGATATCTTGCACCAGAACTTGTTATATATCATGCTACTCATTTATTATGAATTTTTTTAGCGATTGTATTCCTTTACCAAAACCTCACAGCAATTATATTGTAAAAGAGATGGATATTTTTATTGGCAGTTAAAAAAATAAAGTAATACTACAATAAGACTTATAGTTTTGTTGATGATGATATGTATGTAGGAAGTGATAGACCCATGTAGTGATTATTATGTGCATGCGTACATGAACAAGGGTGAGGTACAAGAGGCATTACATGCGAATGTCACAAAGCTCACACATGAGTGGCAACTTTGTAGAGGTGGTCGCTGGATAGATGCACCTTCCACCATACTTCCCCTCTTACATGAATTCCTCAACCATAGCCTTCGTCTTTGGATTTACAGGTATCCGTCTCACTCACCATTTATTTCTATCCCTACTATAATAAATCACATTCATTTTGTCAAAAACGTTTATGTGAAGGATGTTAGAAGTATTCATAATATGTTACGTCCCTTTGAAAACGGAGGTGAGAAATATGCTTTCTGACAAGGTCCGTTTGTCCAAATAGACGTTAAAACCCCTTTTTGTAGTAGTATATATATAATATGAACAATATAACTTTTTGATTTGTGTGAAATAGCTCATTATAGATTTCATATTTGACATGGACTAACCCTTATTTTCTAAGCATTATATATAGTCATATCGAGTTTAAAACGATTGATCACTGTTTGATACCTTGTAATTAAACAGTATGAATTGCCATAATTAAGTCAACATATAGATTTAAAAGTAGCCTTTATAACCAAATGAATGGCTATGAAAGCCATCTTATAAATGGATGCCATGAGTTCCATCTTATCTATAATCTTGCATAGGTTATTACTTATTAGTGACTAACCCTTTATTCAAAATAGTGTGATGTGATCATGTTCATCAAAATTTGCAGAAAGCACAATATTGTTTTATATTCGTTAGAGTTTGTGACTATTATCGTTTTTTATTTATATCAATATAAAAATGAATGACTAAGAGATCTTTAAAAAAAAATGATGCAGTGGTGACGTAGATGCAATGGTGCCAGGAACTTCAACCAAGTATTCCATTGAGAAGATGAATCTCTCGGTTAAGACTGCTTGGCATCCTTGGTTCGTAAATGAAGAGGTAATTCATCTATAAATTCCCAATATCACCACAACCTTAAACCAGAAACTTCGGTGAAAAATCTTTGTTTAAGAACTTTATTGTTAGAAGAATCTGATATATTTTTATACACATAAGATACCAGTATAACTCTCTGCAGGATTTTATATACAAAAAGTATACGCACTTGAATTAAAATCCCTCCACTCGCTAATAAAACTTTTTTTTAGTAGCGACTTTTCCACCGATTTTCCTTTAAAAAGTTTTACATAAATATTTGAAATTCTTTTAAAATTTAGAATGGCAACACATGTGAAACAGGTAGGAGGGTATACACAAGTGTATAAGGGAGGACTGAGGTTTGCAACAGTGAGAGGAGCAGGGCATGAAGTTCCAAGCTATCAGCCAGCAAGAGCCCTCTCTTTGGTCAATCACTTCTTAAAAGGCATCCCTCTCCCTAATTCAACTGCCTCATCAACATCATTTTGATTGGTTTTTCTTAATTGGGTGGTTTATGTCAGTCAATCTTCAAGCAATGTAATCTAATTTATCATTAAAATAAAGTCATCATGTGTTGCAACTGTTTGCTGCTTCTGTCAAAACCATGTTTTGATTAATTATAAGGGATCCATTTTCAAATTGGTTCTTAATTAAGATTGTGTTATCAAACCTCCTCCTTCACTTTTTTATTTAATAAGGCAAATATATTAAACCAGATAAAATGGTGCATAGTAAAATGACCCCCATTACATAAGAGTGGTACTTTCTTTCCCTAAAGCATATGTATCCTTTTAGTCGAGCAAATTATGTTTGAGATAATGTCAGACATTGAATATGAACATAGTTTCTAATGGGTATTCGAACATTGGTTATGTTGTAAAATGTTCGGAAATGAGGGAGTGCCGGTCAATAAATACTGAGATGCTTCCTTGGGTTAGTGAGTGGGTCTAGAAGAATGGTGGACTCATATGCACAACAACATGCCACTATAAGGGTAACATGGTTGAAATTTGATGATCATAGAAGAATTATCGCCATCATCGTAATCTTATTATTAGGAATCCAATCAATGTGCATATTTAGAAATCTGTTGAGAGAGTGATTTTACGTAAAGCGAGATAATAAGTATATGAGAGGAGTTTTTTTTTTTATTTGTATGCGATCCGATTTCAACATGCTTTTCAAACAATCACAATATTATCTGTGACCCAAATGATATTCTTTAAATTGGATATGGGGATTCCCCGTGGAGGGTTTTCTCCATACCCAAGGATTGAACTCCATGCCTTTTGTGAAAAAAAGGGAGGATGTGAGTGTGTAAATTACAAAAAAAAACGAGTATATATGGTTAGAGGAAGTGTGCTTTCTATTCAGTTTATTGGGCTACTAGAAATCTAAATTAGTATATTACTATATGTTAAAATAAACGTAGCTTAAAATAAAATATTTTAAAATATATTTTATTTTGTTAATACAATACAATAACGTTATATAGATTCAAATGGAACATCAACATCGTGTTCTTGCTGAATTATTCTTGCATGTCAATCAATTTATTTTATCTGTTTTTTTTGCTATAAAAATTTTAGGAAAAGGGTTGGGCTCACTCACGATCCAAGGTTAGAGCATCTAACTCATAATCCACTGGGGTCTATCCCTGCGGGTACTGGAGCATATCAAGTAAGCTCTTTAAGTCTAACCACACAAGTAGGTTAACACAACTTTACTAAACTATGGTGATGCCTCTTCAAGTGCCGCGAGTTGAGCCACAATAAAGTGACACTCCCCAGGATCGAACCCTCTCTCTTGAAATGAGAGTACTAGTCCAATCCCTTCACAAGTTGAACTCAGAGACGATTAGTAATTTACTTTATCTAAAACAAGATCCTTTTGTATTGAAAGAATTATTGGGCCCTCAACCAAAAGGCATAGTCCAATAAGATGAGGCCCATTTCTAGGAGCTGGGATCCAGCAAAGATCATGTGTGAGAGAAGTGGCTTGGGCCCAATATTTAATTATTCTTACTAACCGAAACTATTGAATAGCTTATGAAAATGTTAATTTTTTTCTCCATTGAAATATATTCTCCCTTATCTATTTTCCTAAAATATTGAGTAAATTTTTTAATTTTAATTTTGCAAAAAATAAATCATATCCCATCACGGTTAAATTATTCTGTGGACTTTTTGTGTGCTTAACAGTGTTAGGGACAATCACTCAATTAGTCAATAGAAGAGGCCACTTTTTGAATAATAATTAAGTTATTTCCTTTGACTCACAAAAGCAGCCATCTTTGAAAGAATATGTTAATAATCTCTCCATGACAACAATTATTTTTAAAAAAATTGAAATAAAAATGAGACTTATATTAAAATAAAAATTTTAAAAAAATAAGCAACGTAAAAAAAATAAAATTTTAATGCTTGAGTTGAGGGTTTTCATATTAAGGTATTTTATATTGAATTTTAGAATTTTCTATGTAGTACCTAAAATTATTAATTTTCGAGATATCCAAAACGAAAAGGTAATGGCATTTTCTAAAGTGATGATTGAGTTGTTGGACAAAATGGTCCGTCCCAATAGACAAGTGGAATCAAACAAAGTAGCAACAACAACCACTGTAATTGGCCCTGTTTGGCTAAATTCTCGGGTAGTCTAAACACACGTTTAACAGTATTTTTCTATAAAATGAAATAATCTTTTTCACATATTTACCTCAATTTACGTAAAAGTACTTCTCTACCGCGCTCCCAAACGGGCCTGTGCTAATAATTAAGGGTGCTAGATATAGAAGAAAAAATTGTTCATAGTATTAAATGTACCACAAAATGCTTGGATGCACCTTAATCATATTAATACTATTAACTTACTTTCAAACTTAAAATGGACATGTTTTGATATGATCTGATAAATATATGGTGCACCCATTGAGTATGTCTCATACCATGTGCAATGTTAGAAAAATATGTCTAATTAATTACTAAGTTTTTAGATATATTATGAAATATTTATATGTATCATTATATTATTATATTTTAATTTATAAGTTAGATAATTAGTTTGGACAAAAATGATAAATATATCAGTTAATTGTATTCCTTAATCTCCTAAAAGAGTCAGATAACTTTTATATTAAGTTATCAGCGTTAGTATCAATTAAGATTGGTCAAAAAAAATTAAGAAGCTTCTAAAAAAGGTAGTCCCAGATACCCAACACCTTCACACTGTTTTCTTATTTTGAAACTTGAAAAACAATCCATTCCACACAAATAAAAATTGGTTTATATTTTTTTGATAAAATTGGTTTTGAATTTTATTGACGGGTTAAGATGTAAATTTACTATAAAAGTTTTCATCATGAACAATATTGTCATAAAATTTTTTTAAAAGGAATGTTACCTTAAAAATTTGACAATAGAGCAATGCTGTTTCTTACCGTTAAAATTATTAATAATCAACGTCAACTTTTAACTATTAACATCAGTTTATTTATGAAATGGGTTTAAATTGCTCTATTTTAAAATTTTTAAAGAAATATTACTCTTTAAAAAAATTTTAAAACAACATCGATTCAGAAACTTCCTAAACAAATTTAGTCATTAACCCTTTAATCGGTGCATTGCATGATACTGTCATTTCAAGTTCAAAACCTACCTCCATTAATTTCTTCACCTTTACAGATTCTGGTCAAAAAGCCTCTTTTGTTTTTACCTTTTTTATTTTTTTTTGGTACAAAAGGCACTTTAGTTTTCTCGTCTTTTGTCCTTTACATGGATTGGCCTGAAACAGAGAAGCAATGAATGATCATGTAACTTTTGGAAATCTAAAGAAATAATAATATTCAAAATATTGAGTTGCCGTAAATAAATTTTCATTATTTCATAATTATTGATTTGATAATTACTCTCTCAAGTTCATTTTATAAGACCTTTTTCAGAAAATATTTTTGATTCTGTTTTATAAAACATCTTGATAATTAAACGAGGGAAGGAGAAGATGATAGAACAAATGAGTTACGGCTCAATCCGTTAGGAAGAAGGAGTTACGATTTTTGAGGTTGTTTTACAGATTTCGAGATAGTTTTATCTTGACTTATGTGCACCATTAAGGAAAATGAGTTTCTAAACAAACTCGAAGCAGGTGGCAATTAGGCACGTATGAGCATGTCACCTCAATATAATTGAGTAACCTAATGGTTGAATATTTAAACTGTTAAATTGGGATAAAATTACACTGATTTTAAACTTTTGGAATGATTTTGGATAAAAAAAAATTCATGTACAATGTTCTTGATCACAAACTTTCAAAACAAGAACTATACCCCAAAAAAAGTATTTATTTCTGATACCATTTCCATCTCAAGGCCAAGGCGTAGATTTATTGGACACTAACCTTCAAGTGGCTGAAAAAGTAGCATTCACATGATTATCGTGTAATAAATAATAATGATATCCACAAAATTTTTTGAAGTCATGTTATCCCGCCCTGTTTGGCAACGATTATAAGGAGCTCAATTGTACGTTCAATAATGTTTTTAAATAAAATGAGATAATCTACTTCATATATTTACCTCGACTTGCGTAAAAGTACTTCTATAACGCATAAACGGGTCCATTAACTTCTTATGTCTACATCAACGGTGTAAACTGCTCATGACACGTGATATCTAGATCAACAATGTAAGTTAAATGTTTCGATTAATTTATTTTAAGTGATATTACTGAGTTTCAAGTACGTACCTGATATGAGTTTTGTCTCGACTTATATAAAATTACCTTTTTAAATGCTTTTTAGTAGTTTCCCAAACAAGTATTTAAGTATTTTGAAAAATAACTCCTACCACTAATCCAAACTAATCCTTACTCAGATGACATAAATATTTTAAGATTCAATTTCAATAGGTCACTTGGACTATGTATTTATAATTTTTACCAATTTTTTTAAATTACAGCTATTGATACCCTCTCAACAATAATAAGTAAGAGAAAGATAAAAGGAATTAGGAAAAATGATTAGATTATTGCAGAAGGATACGTAAAATTAACTAACAGTATTAATTTAATTAAATTAGATAGATATATGTTAATTCAGAACAGCAGAAAATTTGAACTCCATAGAGAGATTCAACAAAGCTGACAAAAATTGGTCAATAATTGATTAAAAAAATAATTTTTACGTATATTAATGAGAAATCAAAACCAACATATGGGACATCATGGCCCTTGTATGGTATGATCGTTATCTTCATGAGCATTATATAAAATTATTAAAATTTAGTTTATTTTTTTGGTGGTGGTGTTATCTTCTGTAACCATATTGGGTTTTGTGCCCATTTTTTGTTTCTTTATTTATTCCCTGAATTTTTATAATAAAACAGGCAAAAAAAATAACAAACAAAAACTTTGCAAGTTGTTGTGGAATATACATATTAGGGAATTAGTATCGATAAATCAAATTAATTTCATAAATTTCGAATGACACAACTGGAATTATATAAATTATTTGTATCCTTTGAACAAAAAAATCAGGTTATGTACCTGAAATCACAGTAGTCTCCTTTTTGATCTTTCAGCTCATGGTTTTTACAAGTATTTATTTTTATTTAAAATTTACAAATGGTTTTTTTTATTACGATTTCAGTTTTTCAATTGTAAGAAAAAGATTATTGTTCAGATTGATTTCACAAGTTGTGTGAATAAAGATTACTAAAATTGCATATAATCATATGTGTATTTTAGATAAACCACATGAGAAAACAGGGTAACCCATTTGGAAAACGAGTTGCATCCATGTAGGGCCTATAAACGTAAAAGATGTAAGATGAGTTTTATCTCGATTTACATGATTAAATTTTTGTAATGATATGGTAAACATGCCCGCATTCATTCAATGATAATTGGAACCAACAAAAAATGATTATTAAAATATTTTTATTAGATAAAGTATGAATAATGTGATACTATGAGACCATGTAAGTATTTACTGCATGGTGGTAAACTCTATTAACCAAACGGTTAGTGGTTACATTAAAATGTTGACAGAGGAAGAGATATTTTAATGCAATCTTAATCATCATTTGCTTCATTGCTTGTCAAATATCCTCTCTCGTCTTTATAAATATTCACACCCAAGTAGCTACCCATCTCCACCTCATCTCATCATCCCTTCACTCCCTTCCTCTTTCTCTTTCTCTCATCATCACTTTTTTCTGTAATTTATAGTTTTTCAAGTTACTGATACTTTCCCAATAAACAAAACACTCAGTGCCAGCAATGGGCAAAGAAACTTGGTGGGTCCTTTTGTTTCTCTCTACACTCATACTCTTTGTGGGTGAGATCCATGGAAGCAGAAGGCAGGAACAAGCCCTCAGGAATCTGAACAAGGCCAAGTTCTGGGGAGGTTCCATCATTGACAGAAGCAGTGAAACAATCTTGGAGGTCGATGATAAGGCCGTTTTTGGAGACCATAATGATGATCACAGGTCTCGTTACTATTATGCTCAACAAGGTTTGAAAGAGAAAGATAGGATAAAGAAACTTCCAGGGCAACCTGAAGATGTGAGTTTGTCTCAGTATGGAGGCTATGTGACTGTGGATAAGATTGCAGGAAGAGCCTTTTATTATTACTTTGTTGAAGCCCAACAATCTGATAGGCATAAATTGCCTCTTCTTCTTTGGCTCAATGGAGGTATGTATAATATATAACCATGCACTGCTTAATTATAATTAACTTGAGAGAGAGAGAGATAAAAAATTGACATGTAAAACTCATCATCCTGACATGTTTCTCTTTTTGTTGGCTGTTTTCCTCTCAATTATTGATTTTTTTATTTGTTTTATAGTTATGAATCAATGGTTTTGATTTGGTTATGCTTAATCTGTAATAAGTACCTGTTCATTAGAAGCCACACACGACTCATCACTCAATACTCTTTTAATCTGTCCATTGGTCTAGCTAGTTAATTAATTATATAATACTAGCATCTATTACTATTTGATCTGTTTTGCTGTTATCAATAATGCTGAATTTTTTTCTTTTAAGTAATGACAATACAAAACTAGAATACACAAATCTCTCATAGCTCAATGATGTGATCAATTGGTGTTATTTCAGGTCCAGGCTGCTCATCTCTTGGGTATGGAGCAATGCAAGAGCTGGGGCCATTCCGAGTAAACAGTGATGGCAGAACACTTCAAACAAACAAGTACTCTTGGAACTTTGGTACCCACTCCTCTTTTCCCCATTATTAATATTATCATTAATTATTATACTTATTTGTAAATATATAATACTCTTATATGTATATATGTATGTACATATATATGGGGTTGGTGTTGCAGTTGCCAATGTGTTGTTTTTAGAATCACCAGCTGGAGTGGGATTTTCATACTCAAACAAGACATCAGATTACGATAATAGTGGAGACAGAAGAACTGCCACAGATAACTATGTCTTTCTAAGGAACTGGTTGCAAAGGTTCCCTGAGTATAAGAATTCTGATTTCTACATTGCTGGGGAAAGCTATGCAGGACATTATGTTCCTCAACTTGCTCACACCATTCTCCACCACAACAACCATCCCAACTCCACCTTCTTCATCAACCTCAAAGGCATCTTGGTACATCTCTCCCGCATTCTCTTTTAAGAGTATACGTATGCTCTAAAGTAATGTATTTAGTTTCTTTAATCATCTCTATAATGAAAGTCAGCTAGCTCTTAGATCAAGGACCGGATAACGACTTCAGTTTTGCACATGTTCATATCTGTTCTATTTTAAACAGATAGGGAACGCAGTGATAAATGATGAGACAGATGAGAGAGGAAGATGGGATTTCCTAGCAAGCCATGCCATAATATCAGACAAAGCAGCTCATGCTGTTAACAAACTGTGCCATTTCTCAGAGGCTGCATCATCAACTGATGAACAAAACAATAATGAATGTCGAAAAGCATCAGATGAAATAGCTGCGGACACAGGCTCCATCAATATATATAACATCTATGCTCCTCAATGCCATGATTCTGGTCTCACTTCCCTCCCTAAGCCCCCTTCTGTGAGTTACATCTAGTTTCGGGTTAATAAAAGCAAAAGTGACCAATCTGAAAATGAAGTGAAATTTGTGGGGTGAAGTTTGTGAATTATGTTCATGTTTGTGCAGAAAGTGGCAGATCCATGTATTGATGATTATGTGTATGCATATATGAACCGGGTTGAGGTGCAAGAGGCAATACATGCCAATGTGACAAAGCTCACACATGATTGGGAACTCTGCAGCGATGTCATCTCCAAGTGGGTTGATAGCCCTTCCACTGTTCTTCCTCTCTTAAAAGAGTTCCTCAACCGCAGCCTTCCTGTTTGGATTTTTAGGTAATTTCCTATCTACAACCCTCTTTCCTGGAAAAAAAAATTGCCAAAAAAATCTCTCAATTAGAAGATTTATTGCCTAAAGGCACCTAACGATCTAGGCTCTTGAACGGGTATAACTTCTTTAATGGATGCAACTCTTCTTCAGTTGTGTATAACATATCTTCAATTATGTATAAATGTCTTTCATTTCATATATAGTTAAAATGTCAATTGTATACTACTCATTTAAAACATGCGAATGTATAACGTACTTTTGTTATGTGTATTTGAAATTCTTGTAACCAAATATGTGGAATATATGTAGTGGTGACTTTGATGGGATGGTGCCCGTTACTTCAACAAAGTATTCCATTGAGAAGTTAAATTTCACTCTTAAGACCATGTGGAACCCTTGGTTGGTCAATGGAGAGGTAATATTGATCATGCATCTAGAATATTACACTGTTATAAAGAAAAATTATATTATTTTAATCATAACCTGTCTAACTTCAGCTGCATAACCGATCCTTAGACTGCTGTTTAAAATTCTTTTGCTATGATACTGTGGCTTTATTATAGGTTGGAGGATACACGGAGGTTTATGAAGAAGGTTTGACGTTTGCAACAGTGAGAGGAGCAGGGCATGAAGTGCCAAGCTACCAACCAGCAAGAGCCCTTTCTTTGGTCAATCACTTCTTAAAAGGCATCCCTCTTCCTAATACAACCAAATCCACACACAACTGATGTCGAAATCAATACTGTGATTTTCAGAGTGTAATGTGTTGTTAAACCTTCTTCATTCATTTAAAATGAATGCCAATTGATATATATATATATATATATAATAGATGATGTGGAGCAGGTCAGATTGTTCAAAGAGTCTCAACAAGCTTCTAGTAAATAAAGATCTCACTCACTTGTTGTCTATGTTTCTTGCGTTTGTTAATTTTCATCACATACTTTCCCTCTCCAGTCTTCGCTAAAATTGAAAAAAGATATCATTACCATCTCAAAAGGCTAATCCTATTTATTAGAATTCAAAGCAAATTATTCTATATGGGTGTATTGGATTCGAATCCTACAATTAGTTTGTTATTACTAGAGGTAATTCTGTTCGAGGAGTTGTCAAGCACTAATATAGATACATCTCATAATAGAAATTAAAATTTTGATTCATTATGTTATAAGTGATTATCTCAATCCAAACCATGTTGGTAGGTAGCTTCTTGTTTTTTAAATCATTTTGCAAAATATCAGGATAAATTATTAAAACACTTTTATGAAAGTTAAAATAAAATTTCTTTCACATGTTTATCTCGAATAACGTAATTTAGAAAAACTTAATCCAAACACTCAGAGTTAAACTTGTTTTTCAAAAAAAAAGTGAAAAGATGGCCGAAAGTAAGGACTCAAGAGATGGACCAAAATCTTGATCCCTCCTCTATGGTGGGCTAAAATGAAGGTCTGAATTGAACTTTTATTGTGGGCCGGATTTGGATTTTTAATTCTTTAAATAAAAAGCCCAATATGAGTAAGATATATTTATTCATTGCCTCCTTTTATAGTATTATCTCATGGGATAACGAACTAAGATTTAAATATCTATTAAAAGATGTGATTATACTCAAAAATTCTTCGAACAGTATTATCTCCAAAAGGAGAATATCTATGCTTCAGAAAAAAATAATTCCTGCGTTTCAGCAAAAAAAAAAAAGGTATGCACATCACTAATGTGAGATATACATCATTTAAATATAATTTTAATGGTCCATATTTAAAATTTCAATTGATGAATTTAAAATAAAAATCATTTTTTTTAAAAAACTGGTATTTAAAATATTATCTTTATTTTAGATTTTATACACATTAAAATAATTTTTAAAAGTAAAAGTACAAAAATTTAATCTAAGCCATATAAATTAGAAACGAACAGTGCACAATAGTAATGATTTTTTGTTTTGGTGTTCATTTATCCACTTGGTAGAGGGTTCATTACATGAATGGGAAATATTTGGAGTTGGATTTACGACCATCCATTCCACACATCGTTATCAAAATAGAGCCCTCATGACAAAGTTTGTATGGGCTCTAATTGTTAAAAGAAATTCACTCAGGGTTAAATTCTTGAGCAAAAAAACATATAGCAGACCCTGATCTTATTCCAAAGGTTCAAAAGCGTCGTTTGGAGTCTAATACCTATAGAGGCATTAGGAACAATTGGGATGTTGTGGCAGATAGTTTGGCATGGTGCATTAATAATGGTTTGAATACGTCCTTTAGAAGAGATGTGTGGGTACCTCATGGTCATAGGTTAGAGAATGCAATGACTCAACCTATTATAGTTTCTGGCCAATGGGACTGGCAAAAGTTTGCCTATCTACTACCAAGTAATGTCCATGCTGCTATCAGCAGTTGCGGACCTACATTGATCTCAGGGGGTGCAGCCGCAACCGCTGACTTCCAGAAAATTATGTATATATTAATACTATGTGATTTATTTTGCACCAACTCATTTGCTAATTTCAAACTCACTAAATTTTTGTTCAAATTATTCTCAAAATATATTAAGAATAAGTCCCACTTATCTTCTCAAAAAATAGTTTGCACCCCCTGAATCAGGGTCATAGGTCCGCCACTGGCTATCAAACGTGTGCGCGTTTGTCTTTCCAATAGAGATGATTCCTCGGTGTGGCGCTAGTCCAATGATGGGAAGTTTCTTATAAAGTATGCTTATAAGCATATTGTGAATCCATCGCAATCACATAGTCAGTGTCGTTGGAGGTTCATTTGGAAGTTACGTTTCCTCAACGCTATCTTATGTTCCTATGGCTCTGCTTCCATGGCCGGCTATTCACTAATCTTGTAAGGTTTCATCGTGGTTTGCACTCTTCAGAGTTTGAGATTTGCATGAGTGATCTGGAATCTATACTCCATGTTCTTCGAGTTTGTCCTGTTACATATGCTTTGTGAATGCATTTCCTACCTGGAAAATGGCTTAGTAAATTCTTTGGTGAATTTGATTTCAATGAACGGCTGTCTTGGTGCGTCGCATAGCGGGACTTGTTGTAGTCAGTACGAAAACATCAGTGGATCTTCCAGCTTCTCTGTGACGTTGCACTCATCCTGGTGACAGCAACACCTGCAAATAAACGGTTAATCCGAGTCGCGTCCGAGGACACTGTTCTTAAGAGCTATTCCGCGACTACCAACAAGTAAGTTGCGGCACTCCCCAGAATTAAACGGATTCTTCCTGTAAGGATACATGGGTACAGAACTAGCGGAAGGTAATGTAACTCAGTATACAGAAGACAATGCAAGAGGAGGAAAGGAGAGGAACCCAAGGCTCTCATATGGTATCCTTTTTCATATAAAACTGTTCAGCCACTTTCTCATGTATGAAAAGTGCTTCAGTCCCCTCTTAAAATATCAGCCATTAAAACGTGTATATAGCCTCCCCATTTTTCCATGTACTTTACTTTCAAACTTGATTTTTGTCTTAACTTAAAACACCATTAAATGTGTTATAAAGTGCAATGAGTCTCACAATCATTCCATGCACGTTGCTTTTCATCCTTCACAATAAAATTGTTATTAAATGCCATTAAAGCAAATTCCATCAACGTTGCTCTTTGTATCTCATAAAGTGCAATGATGATGCTTTTAATAATATTGAAAGAGAACCATAACCTTCATGCCATGAAAAACGTAAGTTGCTCTTTTGTAAAACAATAGCGACAAGTAATTAAATACATCATTATAGTGTATTAAAGGAATAATTGTTAATCCAAAAATTAGCCTTTTCAAATTTTGGGTTCCACGTTAAATGCCGAAATTTCTTGGTTAAAGCTCTCTTTAAAAATAGTATTTTCATAAAGCTTTAATAAAGAGTGCCCAATACACAATTAACTTGCACATAAAGGGTAAGGGAAAATTGTCAGATTTGTCTCCAATGACCTTTATCATATGCAAGCTTTTTCCTCCTTTTAATCCCAAATAATGTGGGACTCTTCTTTTGACACACCCACATACAATATTTACAACAGGACTTGGTCCAAGGATATGAATTTTGCCTTTGGTTCACAATGTTGTGTTGCCATATATGGTTAGCTCGAAATGATGGATTCTTTGAACATCACACATGGAGTGACTCATCAATTATTACTCGTACACGTGCCTGCCTGTCTTGGGGTTCTTCAGTGACTCATCAATTATTACTCGTACACGTGCCTGCCTGTCTTGGGGTTCTCGAACCCTTTACATACATAAAACACAGGCCGAGTTAGTATAGGATGAATCTCGCTATCTTATGATCAAGTTAAGATTAACACTGATGGATCTAGAAGTGAGGCTTCTGGTTCATGTACTTGTGGGGGTCTTATTAGAAGTCATGATGGGACATTCGTACCAGGATTCATGTATCAAGTTGGGTGGGATTTGTGATTTCCGTTGAAGTATGGAGTGTCCTATGGGGCCTTAAATTTGTACGGGATGGAAGATTTAGCCAGGTCATCTTGGAGAGTGATTGTGTTTATGTTCTTCACCTTATCCAATCCATAACATATTGTCAGACCATCCATATTATAGTGTCCTTGTTGAGGTCTAGGTTAAGCTCAACCATGATTGGAAAGTTAAATTGGTACAGTGTGATCGAGAATCCAATATAATTGCAGATGCTTTGGTAAGAGAAGCTTGACAGATGCCAGCCAACTTGTTGATAATAGATATTCCTTCAGAGCATGTGGAACTTTTTTGTTGATGGATCTTCAAAATGTTCTTAGTAATGTAGGCTCATGTGGTTAGTACATAAATATCCCTCTTACCATAAAAAAATATCTACAAAAAATCTTTTTAAAAGTCATGGTGGTATTTCATGATAATTTCATACCTAGGCATGGCTATTAGTTATTGATTATATATACATATAAATCAACTCTCATTGGTCACTTTCATCCAGAAACTGCAGCAAACCAAATTTTAATCTAATTTATAATTATATTAACACCTAAAATTCTCACATTCACATACAGCTAGCTAGCTGTATATATTCCACACCATCTTTCTCTACTCTGTTTAATTATAGGGTGTTTTTTTCAATATTAAAAATATTCTCCCAAAGAAACAAACACACATAATGGGCAGAGACACTAATTTGTGGATCCTTTTACTTCTCTCAACGCTTCTACTCTTTGCTGATGAAGTCCATGGAAGAAGCAGAAAGCAAGAGCAAGCTCTTAGGAATCTGATGGTGGTGATGAACAAGTCCAAGTTCTTCAGAGGAGTTCCTGTTGAAAGTAGCAATAGGTCGACAAGCTTCGAGGTAGATAAGGCTGTGTTTGGAGAGGATCATGATAACTTTTATCCTCAAGAAGGGTTTAAAGGAGAAAGATAGGATAGAGAGACTCCCAGGGCAACCTGAAGGTGTAAATGTGTCTCAGTTTGGAGGCTATGTGACTGTGGATAAAATTGCAGGAAGAGCTTTTTATTATTATTTTGTTGAAGCTAAAGAATCTAATAGCCACAAATTGCCTCTTCTTCTTTGGCTCAATGGAGGTACGTATAGTGTATCATATAGCTGTTTAATTATTTGGTTAAGATGAAAATTTGCCCCGGAAGTATTTATTTTCAAAAGCGATGCTGTATGAAGATTTTTTTATGTTCAAGATTGCTTCAAAAGTGTTAAAATGGGTAATATTATTTTTTACTATTAAAAATGTTAGCAATCAACATTAGTTTCTTAATTGGATATGGCAACACATTAAACATAAAAGGACACTGAATGAAAACTTACGAAGTAAATTTGCACATTAATTTTTAATTATTTCATATTTGGATCTTCTTTACCATGCAAACACAAGAACAATTAATATTGTAATAAATCGACTAATAGAATTGATCACTCTCTTGAATTAGATGAACTATATAGCAATGTTAATTAAGAGAACTGTGTTTAATTTGATCGGTTGGACTAAGAACCGATCAACTAAAGGAGGAAGAAACTGGTTAATAACCAAATTCACCTAACCTGGAACCTATCAAAAATCCCTCTCAGTTGGTTGAATTGGTAATTTTGTTTATTTATTTAGGAAAAGTTAATCATTTCAAGAAATAACATTAGTATATATTTTGGATAAAGACAATAAACTATTGATGAAAATTATCTCTTTTTTATTGTATACTTCTTCAGTCTTTTTTATAAGATCATAGTATATTAATCCTTAATATAGAAGCATTTAAAAATATAAGTAAACATTTAAAACTCATTTTCAAAAAAAAAATATCATTATATCTTTCACTCAAAGCTTAAATAATTGTTTTAGTTTGATTAGGATAATATTTTTTTTAATGGATGGCTAATTAAGGGTAATCTTGAAAATTGTAAAAAAAAAAATTATTTTGAACTAGCTCATTTCAACTAATTTTTCTTGATTTTAAGAAAATTATTTAATAAGATAATATAAGTAGGACCAAATTGAAGGAGTGCTGTATCTTTTCTCAAATTTAGTGATTGGTGCTTGTTTAGGAGTTACGTGTTTTTCAACATCTACATTTATTGAGTCAAAACACGGACTCAAAATTAAGCTTGTTGAATTTTCTTGTAGGAGACATATTTTCTCTTCATTGCTTTTGTCAATTCTCTATTGTGTTTCGTGTTTCCTGTGTGTTTTCTTTGGCCGTTATCCTCTCTCCAGCCTTTTCTATAAATGCAATTGGTTAGGGATATTAAATTAAAAAAAATTAATACTAGGTTTTCAACCAAACATATTATATCATAGATCGAGGTTACGTTTAAGGATGACTCAGTGCACAAGACTCCAACTTAATGAGATATAAGGAATGATAGATGTAACTAGTTTTATCGGCGCAAATAATGAGACCATGTGACCTCTCAACCACATGGTAGCAACTTTATCATTACTCTTGAGCAATTTGTTGATTTTTCTTATATCCAATGTGTTGACTGTGGAAAATGTGACTTGGACCTTCACATCACGCAATGAATTGAATCATAGTGGGAATTAGAAGCCACACACATATCCATCACTCAAACTCACTCCTTTTCCATTAATTAATTACAGGCCCAGGTTGTTCATCTCTAGGGTTTGGAGCAATGCAAGAGCTGGGACCCTTCCGAGCAAATAGTGATGGCAAAACACTTCACACCAACAAATACTCATGGAACCATGTTACCTATCAATAAATACAAACATTAATTATTATACTTAAATGGTGGTAATTATATAATTATTCTTATACACACACACACATATGGTGTTTATACGTGGTGCAGCTGCAAATGTGTTGTTTTTAGAATCACCAGCCGGGGTGGGATTTTCATACTCGAACAGAACATCAGATTACAACAATAATGGGGATAGAAAAACTGCTTCAGACAATTATGTGTTTTTAAGGAACTGGTTGGAGAGATTTGCAGAGTATAAGAACTCAGATTTCTACATTGCTGGAGAGAGCTATGCAGGCCATTATGTTCCTCAGCTCGCTCACACCATTCTCTACCATAACAATCACCCCAATTCCTCCTTCTTCATCAACCTCAAAGGCATCTTGGTATGTCTCTCCCATTTTCTTTCTTCTCGTTCGTGTTTCGTTAGTGCAGAAAGGCCTTTTAACACCAGTTAAAAAAAGTCTAACACTTGTTTCACTACCGGTGTGAATATAACCGATGTAGAAAGTATTGGAAAATGACATTTCTAGACCGGTTATTGTCACAACCAATGTGAAAAGTTAGTTTTCTCCTTGAAAAATTGTTAAATTTCTACCTGTCTCAATGTCAAAAATTGTTAAAGCGATTTTAATTTAGTAAAAATTTCAATGCTCTACCAGTCTCAAAAGAGCGAACTCATCACAAGCTATTAGCACATCTACAACAAATCCAAGTATCCAAAGGCCCCTTTACCCAAAATAGCCTTTGGCGATAAGTGGGTCTATTGTAGAAAAAAACCAATAGATGTCAGCGTACAAAGTCAAAAACCACATATCTTATTTATAAAAATGCTACTGATCATGTTTTCCATGTCGTCACATTACATTTCTGTGTAAAAGAGACGCTGTAAAAATGATATTTTTTTCTTGTGAGTTCTAGCCATATGTACCCATAAGGCTAGAAACCAAACAAATGAAGCAGTAATATGGATATGATATGGATTGTGCAAATAGGGAATGCAGTGATAAATGATGAGACAGACATAAAAGGTATGTGGGACTTTTTTGCTAGCCATGCCATAATATCAGACAAAGCAGCAAATGATATCCAATCGTGCGATTTCTCCGAGGTTGCCATAAATAATCATAGCGATAATAAGTGCCAAGCAGCAATGGATGAAATAGAAACCAACATTGCCTTCATTGATATATACAATATCTATGCTCCTCTATGCCATAATTCCAGCCTCACTTCCTTTCCTAACCCTCAAACTGTAAGTCTTCTCCTTTCTATCACCAAGCTGTATATTACTCGAGTCATTAATATAATCCCTGATTAATTAATTTGAGTAAGTTTAAATTGATGAAAAAATGAATGAAAAAGTGAGATATATATGTCGTATATTTAGGACTAATATCAACTTTTTAATCAGTTTTTAATTAATAGAATGTGATTAAGTTTGGTGAAGTTGGTGCAGGAAGTGAAAGACCCATGTAATGATTATTATGTGCATGCATACTTGAACCGAGCTGAAGTGCAAGAGGCTTTACATGCCAATGTGACGAGACTCACTCATGATTGGGAGCGTTGCAGCGATATTATCTCTCGATGGGTTGATAGTCCTTCCACTGTGCTTCCCCTCTTGGAAGAGTTCCTCAATCATAGCCTTCAAGTTTGGATCTTTAGGTATATTCTCAATACTCTTTCTCTTCATCATTCTAAGGTAGGTTCCATACACTTCATGGAATCACAGTATCACTTCTTCTCTTTCTTCCCCCTCCAATTATGTACTAAGCTTAAAATGGCATCAGTGTTGAGTTTAAAAACAGACAAAAAAAAAAAGATAGCATTTCATCATCGTCATATCTGTATTTTATAGTATAATTTGTTATAAATTTTTATATATAATTATTGATCATTGAAGATTATTAATTGCGAGTTGTGTGATGACCAAAGATTTGGAAAATTAAAAATGCAGTGGAGACGTAGATGGAAGAGTTCCAGTAACCTCAACAAAGTATTCCATTGAGAAGTTGAATCTCACGGCTAAGACTCCATGGCATCCTTGGTTTGTTGACGGAGAGGTAATGTCTTCCATTCACAACATAAGATTACACCAACTTTTTAATTAAAATATTGTATATTTTATAAATATAACAAAACATTTTAAAACAAGGGAAAGAAAAAAAAAACTAAATTAAGTGTGATATTTGTGGTGTTTGGTAAAGCGATTGAACACCTCAAAAGCACGTTCAACAGTGTTTTTTCTGCAAAACGAGATAATCTCCTTCACACATTTACCTCGTAAATGGTAAAAGCACTTCTCCACCATTTTTCTAAACGGACCCAATTTATTATTACGTGGTTTTTATAGGTAGGAGGGTACACACAAGTGTACAAAGGAAACCTTACATTTGCAACAGTGAGAGGAGCAGGCCATGAAGTCCCAAGCTACCAACCAGCAAGAGCCCTCTCTCTCATCAATCACTTCTTACAAGGAATTCCTCTCCCTCCTTACGTTGATCACAAGTACCTACTCCCTTTGTTCCTAAATATAATACATAAATTTTTTAACTTTTTTATACTACATGTATAGTTCATAATTCTATGATGTTTAAATGGTTTTTACCTTTAAAAACTACCTCTATTTGATTAAAAGTATGATTTGGAAATTATTTATAGATAAACCGAAAACTTGTTTTCGAACAGTTTTAATGAGTTATCATGTGAAAAGTGATTTGTGAGTGTGTTTGTGCCAACTACTTTGATTAATTAACAACATGTAGTTATTGTGATGTTAGACCTTATGATTAGGATTATTATTATATTAAACATTTTCAGGTGAGGATTGACGTGGAACATATAAGGGAAGATACACAGGAGGGTTGAGCCTTGTGTATGTCTTGTGATTTGTACCTCTCGTGTAATTGATGATGTCTTTATACTAATATTGTCATGGCCTAGAATTTATGTGTATTTGTCTAATGTGTAACAAGAACATTCCATAAGGTCCATTTTGTGATTGTTATTAAAAAAATAAGGAGGAGAACATTTTTCAAACATCTTGTACTACTGGCCAACAAATGTGGGTCTAGTTAGTAAAGAATTGTCTTAAATTCTATAAGGTTGTGAATTTAAATTCCGTTACTGATGTTAGAAATTTGCTTGTGAGCAATCTATAAGTATCTCCGTAAGTGTTCTCTGAGACTGGAGTCATGTCATTGTCTTGGTGAGCCCCTAGAACCAACATACCTTTATTTTTCTTGTACAAAAAAAACATATTTCATAACCGACTGGATCTAATGGATTGAGCTAATATCTTATAAAGTAGTGAATTAAGATTTGAATCCTTTTTAAAAGATGTATCTATATTTAATATCTGACAGTGTATCAATATCTCGAACTAAATTGCCTTCAATAAGATAATATATATATGCTTAGAGGAGAAAATAGTACTTCAAGAAGACCCGTTTACATAAACTGGAGTCCAGATAAGCACATGGAACAAAAGTTACTCAGTCAGTTCAGCGAAACAGTGCAGCCCCAGAATTTATTGGGCCAATAGAGGCCCATGCTTATACATTGTATTTCATGGGCCCAAAATACGTTGATGATAACACTTGGTTATATTAATTTCTCTTCATATTTTTTTATCACCTGAAAGATTAATTATCATTTTTATATAATATTGACCATGTTTTTATTATCATTATTTAATAATATTTTAAATAAAAATTATTTTTAAAAAATTGAAATATAAAATTGTTTGATTTAATATTTTTTAGTTTAACACATTTTTCAAAGCCCAATGTTTTTAATGAAAAATAAAATAAAATTAGAAGAAATCGAACAAATCAATTCAAAATATAATGTACACGCTGATAATATATTTATTAAATTTTATGAAAAAAAATTACCATTTATTTAATATCTATTATTTTAGTTTTATTTAGAATCATTCATTACATAATACTGTTAAAATTACATCAAATTTTTTTATTATTGGCTGAGAAAGCCAAGCATTCACAGTATTTTTTCTAAATTAAGTGAGATATTAATTTCATAAAAAAATAAAATATTTTTGTATTGTTATACCAACTTTAGAAGATTCCAATTGAGAAGCTTCCAAAAATAAAATAAAATCAAAATAAAGAAAAAGAGTTCAAAGAGAAAGTAATACCCACCATTATTTATTTCTGGATATGAAACTTATCAATAATTGGTCCATCCCCAAAATAGGTTCCACTTGTTTGGTGGATTTGATTACTTACTTTACCACTTGATATCCTTTCAAATCATATAAACCTTCTTCTCTCTCTCTCTCTCTCTCTCTCTCTCATATATATATATATATATATATTATTTTGAAAACCAATCACTTCAATATTTCTCTGCCTTTAATGATTCTGTTTTGGCCTTTGTTCATATTAGGGTCAAAAACCCTCTTGTACCACCTTTTGATTTTTTGTGCCATAGCCACATTGGTATTTTTGTCATGGAAAATTAATTATTTAATTCCCATGGCATTACTTTTAATCCTTAACCTTTTTTGTGTAAGTGGTACTCATGGTTTATAATACAGATAAAAAAGTTCTTGATGAGGTAGATAAGTGCATAAAATGGCATTTTAAATAAACATTGATTTTACGGGTGTTTGGAAAACCCAAATGTTAATTAATTTTTTTGTAAATGTATAAATTTAACAATCAAATTATTAAAATAAACTAATTCAAACGTCTATTTTTTATTTCACACCATGCAAAATGAATTAAAATAAACAAATTTAAACACCTACTTTTTTTATTAAACATAAAGATCTTATTTGTCATAACGTTACAAAAACACATTCATGTAATTCGTTGTAAAACTTACTTTACATACTTACTTCATAGATAGTAAATTTTGTTAGAAACGAAATTTTTACCGTTAATTTAAACATACCCTTACGTGATCAAATTTCTTTTCCCTTCCTTCTATTCCTTATCACTTTTCCTCTCTTTTATGAAAAAGTTGATTTTTAAGTATAACTTTGATTTGAATTCCATTGTCAAAAACTTCAAAAATATAAAAGTAAAAAAAAAGTGTTACATGAGAGAGTTGTTAGAATTTGATCTTTTCATCGTTTGAAAAATGATAAAAGAATTTAAACCTACTGCCCCCTTTTGACCATTAACTAAAGAGTAGGAATCAAGAATTTTCCCTTTTGTTTTTAAGAAAAATTATGAAACGAGCTATTCACGTGGCCAATAGAACTAAACCCATACATTATAGTTCCAAACATATACTTGCACATTTTCACATTAAATTCGATTAAAAATTAGGAATTGAGAAGTTCCTTTTTTTATTATAAAAAAATTATTGAATAATTTATTTGCACTATTTCATTTATACACTCCTCAATTAAAATGTTTTAACTATCTTCTGTGCGTTCTATTTTACCTTGACAAATCTTGTGAAAGAGAAAAAAAGTCGAAGAGAGAAATTTCAGAAGATATATATCCCATGAAAAGGTAATTGAAGCTTTGAATTAGGGAGTACAGAGGATATGATATACCCAAAGCATGTAAAAATTTCTCTAACTTATTCTATTAAAAGGTAAAGAGAGAGAATTATGCAGCCTTTGGTACACATCATGTAAAAGGGTTATTTTTGTAATATAAAATGTTTTTACATCACTAATTAAAAATAATTAAAATGGTACACCATTGTGCTACTATTAATAACAGAATGAAATGCTAGTTTGCAATAAAAAAAATATTTTTGCAGTGAGTGAAGTTGATTTGTGTTGCAGTTATTAGGGAATCTCCAATGAGAATCACTTCATGTGCCTTTCAATGATTTTCCCATGGATAAGACCCTCCCTCCTTTTCCCTCACCTTTTTATCATTTCTCTATTTTATTTACCAAATTATATTACACCAATAATACTTTATACTTTAAAGGACTAATAATTGTTTGTCATGCTAATGGGTATATAATTAAAGTAAATAAATCAAAATCATCATCATTGCCATCAAAGTTTTAGTGATTTTTAAACTAGCCATAGATACCCACTACCTAATAAATATTACTAGAAATTTTATAAAAAACCTCTCTTTTTTACTTTTGATAATTTTTATTACTCTATGATCATAAATATAAGAATTAGAGAACTAATTTATACATATTAAAAAAATTAATTAAGTTAATTATTTAAAAAATTGTGTTAATTTCCTTATTTACACTATCTCTTCATGAAAATTCCCTTAATATATATGTAATCAATAGAGAGAGTTCATAAGAAAAAGAGTTATAAATTTAAGTGATAAAGTAAATGGATATCTTATGTTTATAATCAAAATTAAGGTAATATAAATTACTATTAGATTTCCCTTGAGAGATGTAATGTCACACTGCATGATTTTTTCAGAATAAGTTATATTAACATCCTTTTAATTTTGCTAAAATTATAGAATTTTATTCTATTTTTAAAATAAATATTTTAATGTAACTTTCAATACTGTTTAAAATGTTATATTAAAATCTAAAATTATTAACCTACTCTTATATGATCTAATGGCTGCCTCTCATCCCCCCCCCCCCAAATCCGAATTAAACAATTTTAAGTCATTATTTAAAGTTCAAACACTCATTAATCTATTTTTTTTAAAAAATAGAAAACAACTTTCTAATTTTTCTTCATACCATAAAGTTAAGGAATTAAAGGATAATGATGCAATACCATTTCATTCTCTCATGATTTTCATGACCCCTCATCCAAAAACACAAATCATATAAAATATATTGCAAAGCTTTTGAGGATTATGAACTTTGAGAATTCTTAGTTATAGCACTTCATGTACATTACTCATCTGTAAAATAAAAAATAATATAACGTGATTCATATCATTTATTACTTAATAATTTATATATATATATATATCAAATCCAAACTCTCTCCCATTATGCCATTACCCAAAGACGCCCCCACCAAGAGAGAGTGAGAGAGAGAGAGGTCCCCTGCTCTGAAATTGATTTTAGTGGAAATGAAGATGGAGATAGAAATAGAGATAGAGATGGAGATGAAGATGAAAATAGATATAGATATGAAAAAAAGGAGGGGCTAAAAAATCAATTCCATGGGTTACATCATAGAAATCATTTCTATCCATTTTGAATTCCATTCCATTTCTAATTCAACATCCCAATTCCACCATACCAAACATAAGAAATGAATTCCACATACCAAACATGCTCTTATATATTATCCCTCCCACTTGTAATAATATTGAAGTCTAAATTATAATTAATTAGATTTATTTTCCTTCCTTTCCAAGAAAAATTGAATTTTTTTCTTAAATATATTGTACAAGCCTGAATATTAATAAACTTTGTTATTTATGATACATGAAGAATCCGATTTGGTATAAATTTTATTATATATAATGATTAATTGAAAGATGGAGCTAATATAATGGCTGCGTTTGGTATTCCGTTAGGAATGCCGTTTTGGCTCCTAAAATCCATTCTCACGCAAGCCAAGACAAAATTCCTCTCACATAACCTCGGAATCTGTGTCCGTTTTCTCAACGGGTTTCCAAACGAAGCCAATATATAAGGTCTATATATGTCTAACTTAGATCTCATGTCTCACAGGGAATTGAAAAGAATAACTGAAAATTCCACGAAAATCTGAAAGAGAAGCGTATGAAAATGTACTTAATTTTATCAAAACAATTATATATTTATTTATTAATTAATTAATCATTATCCAGATAAAATAAAGTAAATAAACTGTACTTGTCAGAGCATGTATTTAATTAATAAATATAGCTCTTCAAAGTTCAAACCTACTCTCCCTTCTTTGGTTTAAATAATGAACTCAATGAAAACACAAAGTTTATAAATCCCCAATATAATAAATGTAAGGGATATTTAGCCTCAAGTCCCATAAAAAGAAGTTATTTATAAAAAGGTCCCAAGAAGTTATTAATAGTAGTTGCTCTATTTGTCAATGGTGCTCCTCGACTTGTCATTGATAACCTCTTGGGACCTTCTCATAAATAACTTCCTTATATGGGACTTAAACCTAAATCTCCCTAAATGTAACATTATTTTTAAACAAGGTTTTGATTTACCTTTTTCTCCTCAAGCTTATAATTATCATGTGTTTTCGTTAAATGACAACTGTTTCACTCTAAAAAAGAAACACTCACATGGCCAGATCATGCCTTCACACCAAAACTTCTAATCAGCAAAAAGCTCAATTTGGTCCACATCCTTATTATTTAATAATAATAATATATACAAAATCTGTATACATGTGTCTCATTTTTGGGACTCTTGACTCTCTTTTTTTTAAATCATAAAGACCCTATATAAATTTCATATATATAGCTGCGTTGTCAATGTTATAATTAAAAAAATAAACTTCTTCAATGGGTATACGCTATATATACTGACAAAATCAAATTCTAACATTAGTTCTTGGCCAAAAATTAAACATTTTCTTGGAAAAATAGTCAATAGTGTCTTAAGTTTCAATAAATTTTTAACAAAGATCACCATTAATGAAATAAAGATTCCAATTTAAAATATTCCCCTTCTCTTTCCACTCGCATATATTAAATTCACGAACACACAGAGCTTACCATCTATATATCTCCCATCTCACACCATCCTCCTTCACTTCCTACCTCTCTTTTCTATTTCTCAGATCATCATCTTTATTTTCTCTGATATTTTCCCAAGAAAAAAGAAACAAATGGGCAGAGAAACTCGGTGGGTCCTTTTCCTTCTCTCTACACTTGCCCTCTTTGTGGATGAGATCCATGGAAGCAGAAGGCAAGAACAAGCCCTCAGGAATCTGAACAAGGCCAAGTTCCGGGGAGCTTCCATTGACAGAAGCAGTGAAACAATCTTCGAGGTGGATAATAAGGCCGTGTTTGGAGACCATAATGATGATGATGATGATAAGTCTCGTTACTATTATGCTCAACAAGGTTTGAAAGAGAAAGATAGGATAGAGAGACTTCCAGGGCAACCTGAAGGTGTGAGTTTTTCTCAGTATGGAGGATATGTGACTGTGGATAAGATTGCAGGAAGAGCCTTCTATTATTACTTTGTTGAAGCTCAACAATCTCATCTTACCCACAAATTGCCTCTTCTTCTTTGGCTCAATGGAGGTACATACAGTATCATCAATTCTTTCTTACCCTTAACGTGGAAGTTAGATAACTAATTGTCATATATTAAGAAAATTGGTTAATTTTTTTCAATAATACCCCTCTTTAATTGCTCACATTGGAATGAGTGGCTAATGAAAATCCCTTAATTAATTGAGATTATTTTTAACTGTCCAATTATGAAGAGTTAAGAGTTATATAGGTGTTATATTTAAGTGATAAGAGGTTTCACTAAGACTTGCTTAATTGCCATCTAGCTATAGCTAATTGGTTATATTATGTTGTTCTTTTTGGTCAATGGCTAATTAATTACTAATTGTCTATAATTTTGCTTTCAATGTGGATCCATACCCTATATTGCTTCACATGGAACAGAGAGGAAATAATGCATCATGTTGTACACACTAATAATTATTATGAATAATAAGCTTCTTTCTGGTTGTCACGTTGCTTTTTTAAATTATTAGGAGTTTGGTGTTTGTCATTATCATACCCATATTTATTAATTATATATATGTACTTCTTATAATATGCCATGCCATCAAAATACATATATGATGATGTTTTTGTCTGGTACATTTTTAGATGTATATGTTTTTTTTTCTGGATGATATTAATTTTTGGATGTATTGCCATTTCCAAAATAGCAAGAGCATATATAATTAAGTTCATGATGATTCAGTGCAAAAGTGCAAAATTCATGAATTTTTTATTTTTATAATTTACGAATTTGTAATTGAATTCTTATTATTTACAAAATCATTATCTTTGTTCATTTTACTAAATTTTTTTAAGTATTATTAAGTTTTAATTTGCTGATATAACTAGTTAATTAGTTATATGATCTTAATACTCTGAATATGTATAATTAACTCACAATAATAAAAATGATAAAAGTATAGATAGTAAAGGTTAAATTAAAAATCTAGTAAAACTAGAGGAATCAAAGTCATAATCTTCCTCATTTTAAATTAATGATATCATATTGAAATATAAAACCTTTGAATCTTTTGATATTATAACACCTATTATATCAAGACACACATAAGTATATATAGTAGTTTAGCAAACAAAGACTCATGCAGATTTAATACAAATACTTTTTTTAAAAAATGTCGTTGTAGTTAATTAAGAGTTCTAAAAAATTGAAGATGAATAAATGATGATATGTTCTATAAAAAAAATTAATAATAAGCTATATGTAAATCAATTCTGTCCTTTTCTCATGACATATTATATTTTCTTTGTCCAAGTATGCATCAAAAACCAAAATGTGTCACAAGAAACCAAACACGTCAAGACAATAATTATAAGACTCCCGCAAGTTTAAAAGATTTATTATGATATGTGTGTATCACTTCCTCCTTTTTAATCATCAAATCATTTGGTATATGAAATTCATATCCTTGCTGTATAAATGCAGGAACCAGTTGAAATAATGGATTTGGTTTCATTTTATTTCTTATATTTTATAATTTTTTCTAAAAAAATACTCATTCGTGCTCTATCAAATAGTAGAAATCAAATTCGAATAGTCACAAAATATGTGCTACATGGAAATATTTTAGCTAGGAAATCACGTTACGTTTGTTTTATAACAAAAAGAAGCCTAGCCCACTTGGTGAAATTGGCTACATAGATTATATGATGTTATTGTACCCTACCAACAACGTTTAATTCTTTAGATAGATTGCTTTTTAACTAAAGCATCTTGTTTGATAATTTTATTGAATGTTTCCTTCCATATTTCTCTTTCTACTCTTACATGATTCCATACTATTTTATCTATTATTTTCACATTGGCACCAACAACTGTCTTTGACATTTGTTACAATTGACTAATTGGTTAAAGTATACCTTTAGTCCTTTATGTTTGTTTCAGGTTTCCTTTTAGTTATTTAAGTTTAAAAAGTGCACTTTTAGTCCCTCAAACTTAATGCTGTTAGTCTCTCTTAACGGAAATTGCTGATTCATCAAACGTAACGCCGTTATTTTAAATATTTTTTATTTTACAAAATTTAAAATATCAAATTTATTATATTATTAAATTAAAATTAAAATTTGAGTATGCTTTGTCAACGTTTTATTGCACGATCATTAATTAAATTTAATGAGTCATTAATTTATGTTAAGAGAGACTAACGGCGTTAAATTTGAGGGACTGAAAGTGCAATTTTTAAACTTAAATGACTAAAAAAAACCTGAAACAAATATAAAAGATTAAAGGTATATTTTAACTGCTATTAAATTTACCTAGTGCTAGTTTGATTTGGGGGAAAAAGAGGATGTATTAATTTTAAAAGTGTGTGAACTCTCTCTCTCTCTCAATCTCTCACAAGTCACAAGTGGACAATTAAAGTCAGCATTGCGTGAGGGAGACGAAAATATTAGATAGAGAAAGTGACACAAATGAATCTTGCTTCAAAAGCTTGTTAAATCCATCCATGTTGTTGTGTGATTTGTTTTCTCTTCCTTGCATTATTATTCTTATTATTTATTTTTGTTTCATCTGTTGTGTGGTTTTCGAAGGCTTTCATTTTCTTATGCGTAATGTGTTGCTTCTGGAAAAAAAAATGTCATTGGCATATTCCAACCATGCAATTGATTGATTGATTGAATGTGTCCACTTGATGCTTATATCAAATGAGATATATAAATGTGACATTTTAATTTTTGTTGCAATATACATAAGCTTAAGGATTTAGTTATTTTTAATTTTATTTAGAAGCGTTTTTGAAGGAGCTTTTGTTTATTGCTTTATTTAAAAAAATGTCTATTGTTTCAAATTAAATTAAAAAAATTGTACTTTAGAAATGAAATCCCTTAATATCCTCATCTTACAGGATTTCCCGGCGGTCTTCTTGTGATATGTGTGTTTTTTTTAAAAAAAATAATCTATTTATTATATTTATGGGAAGATCTCAAAGCGAAGACCAAGGGATCAAGTAATATTATATTTAAACTCAATGGTTAAGGAAATCTTACACATATTTTACTCTATCTTAAAAACCCTGAAAATATTAGATAAATCATTGTATTTTTTTTGTTAAAGATAAATTATTGTAATTTTTAATAAGAGACAAAGTTGTTATAAGTAATATATTTCTTATTTCAAAAAATATTTTATTGATAAAAATAAACTATCAATGATTTAATGTGGAAAATAAATAAAAAATAAAATTAACTGCTCCCAAAAAATTCAAATGAAGTTAAATTAAAAAATAATTGATAAAAAATGAAAATTTTAAATTAAATATTGGGTAAATTTAAGGAATAAAAAACTATTGATGTGTGTATCATTTTTTTATCATGAAATAAATTGATTTTTTTCAGAACTCTTACAATTAATGTTTTGTGAGATACAAATTTAGAAATTATAAATTAATATCAAAATAAATTAAGAAGTAAAAAACTATTGATGTGAGTGTGTGTTTGTTATTATTTTTTATCATGAATCAATATGATTTTTTTTTCAAAACTCTTACAATTAATGTTTTTGTGGGATATAAATTTAGAATTTATAAATTAACATCAAAATATTTATATAAAAAGGTTAAAATAACTTATACAGTCTCTTTAAATTTATACAAAATTAGTTGAAAGTGAATTGGTGGATTTTCAGGTCCAGGATGCTCATCACTTGCGTATGGGGCAATGCAAGAGCTGGGACCCTTCCGATTAAACAGTGATGGCAAAACCCTTCACACCAACAAATACTCTTGGAACTATGGTACCTACAATACAAACATCTCTCATTATCATCATTATTATCATTAATCACTATTATTATAACAATAATAATTCTTCTGTTTTATTTTTTAAGCATCGTTCTCTCTCATGAGTCTGATCCTAAATATAAACAGTAATTTCACTTTGTCTATGAATTAAATACACCTTTTTTCCCATTACTACCCACTGCTTATTATATATCTCACTCACAAATTTTTCCACTCATTCTCTTTCATATTCACCGTCCTTGTAAATAAAGGTATATTCGAGAGAAAAATCATATCCCTTACACATTCATTCTTTTAACTAATTTTAACCGTATGTTCATTTTACGTATTTTGGATAGTTGTTGCTTGTAAAAAGGATCGAAAAAAGTACATAATTGTAAATATATATATAAAATCATTCATATATATGGTGTTCATATGTGTGTTGCAGCTGCAAATGTGTTGTTTTTAGAATCACCAGCCGGGGTGGGATTTTCGTACTCGAACAGAACATCAGATTACAACAATAATGGGGATAGAAAAACTGCTGCAGACAATTATGTGTTTTTAAGGAACTGGTTGGAGAGATTTCCTGAATACAAGAATTCAGATTTCTATATTGCTGGAGAGAGCTATGCAGGCCATTATGTTCCCCAGCTTGCTCACACCATTCTCTACCATAACAACCATCCCAATTCATCCTTCCTCATCAACCTCAAAGGCATCTTGGTACGTCTCTCTCTATCATCTTATCTTCTCAGGCTTTTCTCTTGAAATAACAATGATATTGACATTCGAACAACAATTGACGTGTTTGGAAACGATAATGGGGAGCCCAAACATACGTTCAACAGTATTTTTCGTAAAACGAGATAATCTCCTTTACATATTTACCTCGACTTATGTAAAAACACTTCTCTACCGTGTTCCCAAACGGGTCCAATGAATTCACAGGTGACCGTCTGAGTGGGTTGAGGAATGAAACGGGCTAACCCTTTAATAAGAAATTTGAGTTTTCATATTTAATTATTTAAAAGATTTAAAAATACATAGCCTTTGAAATCGAGGATTGGCCTTTGTTAATACAGTTCTTTTTGCATGAGCAGTTTTTTTAACCCGACTTTGTTAAGAACCGACCCTAAAAGGATCGTTTGCTCAGCTCTAATCACTAGCAGCAATCTCTTTTTCACCACTCATAATTGCATTGATAGCTTTCCCAAAATTTGATCTTGTTGCTTTTAAACAGTGAAAACAGTGAATTTTGTTGTCATCAAACCTACAACAAATTGGCTCATTATTCCCCTCTCTCTCTCTGCTTCACCTAATATATAGTCTCATGAGACTTTTTTTTTTCCTTTAAAATTTCTGCTCTCTTCTTTTATCTGGAATTCAGTCCGTTGGTTTGGTTTTGTGATTAGAAAAATTAAACCAACAAATGAATGAGAGAGGACAATCCAAACTTTTGACAAATAAAGAAATGACCTCAGAGGAATCTTTTGGTATTTCCAATTTCCCATGATCTTTACCATTTCCTTAGATTTTTTTTTTAAAAACAATGATCATTGGTTATTAGCTTTATTCCAAAATTGCCGTTACTATCATCATTTTGAGCACCAAATCATGGAATGTTTCAGTGGGTTGGACCATACACATATAACTCCAACAATATATATAGATAGATGGGTCCCTGCCCACTATCTATATGGTGACCCCTAATCCAATTGGTCCCTCACTTTTTTTTTTGTCAAAAAGAAAACTAGATTGATTCTTATCCACCATCATTGTATGATTTATTTTTCATTATTCCATTTCAATTGAACATAATTAACGGTTGGAATGAATGATGTAGACGCATGCATGTATGTGATAGGGAAATACTTATGTAAATTTAAACAATAAAGGGTTGCTGTGAGATTAACAAAATCACTTTTTTTTTTACTTTTTAATATAGCTATAGAAGGCTATGTAGATAGAGGAATTCACTGTAAGCAGCATTTGCAATGACAAGTTTCAGTATTAAAAATAGAAATAAATTCATATTGCTCACTTATGCTTTCTTGAGGTGCTACAGTGATTTCTCGAGGTTGCAGGTGCTACAGTGATTTCTCCGTATTAAATAAAATCACGTTTCTTTTATGAAATTAGCTATCTAAGGCTCTGTGGATAGAGTAAATCACCTTGACGTCCTAAAAATGTAATAGAAAAGTCATACAAAAGTGAGCATCGTGTAAAAACGAGTTTCAATATTAAAAATAACAACAGACACATGCTATCGTTGCTTTGTTATTAAGATTTTTAGATGATTAAATTACTTTCTTAGAACATTATAATGATTTCTCCGTATTAATAAAATCACATTTCTTTTATGAAATTAGCCATCTAAGGTCTGTGGATAGAGTAAATCACCTTGATGTCGTAAAAATGTAATAGAAAAGTCCTACAACAAGTGAGCATCGTGTAAAAACGAGTTTCAATATTGAAAATAACAAAAGATTCATGCTATCGTTGCTTTGTTATTAAGATTTTTAGACGATTAAATTACTTTTTTAGGACGTTATAGTGATTTCTGTGTGTGAATAAGAAGGGAGCTAACGCATGTGGAGGGTGAATGAATTGGTACAGATAGGGAATGCAGTGATAAATGACAATACGGACAACAGAGGGATGTGGGATTTCTTGGCAAGCCATGCCATAATATCAGACAAAGCAGCACATGATGTGAACAAATTGTGTGATTTCTCAGAGGTTGCCTCAAACCAAAGCAGTGAATGCAGAGAAGCTTCTGATGAAATTGAGAATGATATTGATGGTATTGATATTTACAACATCTATGCTCCTCAATGCCTCAACTCAAACCTCACTCACCTTCCTAAGCCCCCCTCTGTAAGTATACTCTATCTCCTCGCTCCCTACTGTAAAAATTAAGTACAGCCCTTTTTATGGTAATTTGAAATAGATTTTTACCCTGCAAGTATTTAACCAGTGTGCAAAACATTAGGGGGAGGAAAAAAATTCTTTTCACTTTCTACACTGGACTTTTTTTTTAGTTCCCTTTCTACACCTCCTTTGGTAACGAATCTACTTTCTTTTCATGAGTTGTGAGAAGTGCGACTCATAAAAGTTGATTGAGTTGATGGTAAATTAACTTACAGCCTGCAAGGTTGTGAGTTTAGATCCCACGACCGATGTGAGGATTATGTTGTTGAGCAATATGTAAATATTTCTGTAAGCATTACCTAAATCTGGAGACATGTCTTAACCTTAATAAGAATTTCAGGATCAAATAAAATCCACCTCTTATATTAAAGATTAGAGGTAGTATATGAAAAAAAAACTCATTTAATTAAACACCACATGTCACATACAAAGGATGTGTGTCAACACTAAATTGCTCCAGTAGTAGCGTCATCCACCATACTTAGATGAAGTCTTAAGCTCAAGTATGTTTTATTATTTGATACGTGTATATGTTTGTGCATATGTTTAAATTGTATAAAATTAAACCAAAACATAGACGTCACTTGTATACACACACATGACCTAATTAGAGTATATTATATATATATGGATGTGATTGTAGGTGGTGACAGACCCATGTAGTGATTATTATGTGTATGCATACTTGAACCGAGCTGAAGTGCAAGAGGCTTTACATGCCAATGTGACAAGACTCACTCATGATTGGGAGCCTTGCAGCGATATTATCTCTCGATGGGCTGATAGTGCTTCCACTGTGCTTCCCCTCTTACATGACTTCCTCAATCATAGCCTTCAAGTTTGGATTTTTAGGTACATATACATATTCTCACCATCTCCCCATGAAGGATTTCGGAGCGAATTTGAAATCCGATCAACTAGCTGAAATACCCACATGAAATTGAAGCACCGATATGAACTCTGATTAAGCTTAAGTAATGGCAAATTCATCATTAAGAGGAAAAGAATTCAAAGAGAGAAGAGAGAGCAAGTATTAATACACAGGAAGTATAATACATAAACTGATTACTCTTCCTCTTTTATTAAAACCCATCTCTTTTCTCTCCCTGGATTCTTTTCCCCTTTACGGTGAATTGATGTCTTATATTTAAGATCATAGCAAATCCCTCAACTAATTGAAGGAAGAATGTGTGTGTGTGTATTTTATATAGATTGCCCTCAATGAGCTTTGTTGTATGGAGGGTGTGTGAAGAATGTTTTAAACTGCTACTCTTCATGGCTTGTGAGTTGTGAATCATATAACTTGTTTTATATTTTATGGTTGATTTTGATTATTATCCATAATACATCAACTATAAAAAAATATTATAGCACATTATATATTATTGACAATTTGTGCACAGTTTATATACTTTGTTGTTAGATTCCTTCATGTAAAAAGGAAATTATGTTTATTTTTTTAAAAAAATAATTTTGACCAAAGATGTGGAAAATGATGCAGTGGAGATGTAGATGGGAGAGTGCCAGTGACTTCAACCAAATATTCTATTGAGAGGATGAATCTTCCTGTTACGACTGCTTGGCATCCCTGGTTCGTCAATGGAGAGGTAAATTTTTGTTTTGTTTTTAAATTTAAACCTTGAGCCACTTGATTTAAAATTTTCATTTTCCAATCATTTCATTTTTTCCTAAAAAAATTAAAATCATTTTGTAATAAATATGATCATATTTATATCAAAATTATTATATCTATTATGTCAAATTCTCTGATAACACATTGTCGTACAACCTAAAAATAAAATAACTGGGTCATTTAAAAAACTATATATTTTAATCCGTACACTTTTTTCCCTCAATTATAAGTCCCAACCTCAAAACTTGTAAGAATTCAATTATCACAGTTGATTGCATCAAATGGCTATATTACTATTCAATACTGCATCTAGTAGTGCTTGATATAAAAGTTATTAGATTTTTTAGAGAAATTAAATATATTATTGAAAAATATTTGTTTATATGTATAATTAGATTATATATAAGTTTATAAATCAGATAAATTAGTTTGAAGGAAAAAATGATAAATATAAAAAATTTAAAATAAGTATTTTTCTTATTTAATCTTCCAAAAAAATCAATAGCCTCTTATACTAAAGATTAGTTATAAAGTACTTCTTCGTGATCTAAATGTACGATTTATTATTTAATTTGATTAGATTAACGATGTTAGTTAAGTTAGTAAATATGTTTTATAAAACACTCTAATGATCTTAATTAATTCCCTCTTTCCCTTTTTTTCCTTACTTGACCATTGTTATGGGAACATCAGCAGAGGCTATTTGGTGAAATCGATTAAAGTTTGGAATAGATCATACATGTAAAATGTAAAATCAAAATCAACTCTTTAATTAGATCATACATTAAGAACTAGAGGAATATAAGACACCCTTTAATGAAAAAGTTAAACAAAATGAGTATTATATTTAAGAATTGGGAAAGCGACTTATAAGGATTGACCTGTTTTGATGAATAAACTATATATATATATATGATATTATATTTACAGGTAGGAGGATACACAGAGGTTTACAAGGGAGGATTAAGATTTGCAACTGTGAGAGAAGCAGGACATCAAGTGCCAAGCTATCAGCCAGCAAGAGCCCTTTCATTGGTCAATCACTTCCTACGTGGCACCCCTCTTCCTAATTCCACACATGCCCATCATTTCTAGTTCCTTTTGTTTCTTATTTTAGATAACTTATTATTTCATCAGTTTAGTCAATTGAAGCAATGTAATTCAATTCTCGTAACATTATAATTATTTGTCTTCTCAAGAATCTCTTCCCCAAAAAATATTAATAATAAATTGAAATTGATGTTAAACAAAAACTCTGTTCTTACATAGATGATGATGAATCGATTCTGTGTTAACTTTTTTCCCATACACACATAATATAATTCACCTACCACTGTGGGTTAAAATTACAAGATAGCACCCATATTGCTTTTTTTTTTTGGCAAAATATACAGTCAATTCTATTGAAACACCGTTCAATACTAGATGTGAACATTACTTCCAATGAAAATTCAATTGTTGGTTTAATATATTGCGATGGAACGGTCTATTCCACTATATTTAACCCCAGTTGGCAGTACTGGTTTTCTTTTTGGCAACGTGTGTGTATCTTACTAAAGATAATTCTATTCAAAACATTGTTAGGTTTTAAATGTGAACACACATCCCAATGAAAATTAGAGCATTAGTTCACCACATTATGAAAGACTAAACTCTTTGACTAAACTCAACCACTGTTAATGGTAGTACTCACGCTGCTCTTGATTATGGATTGGATATGTTCTTGTTTGGGTAAGTCTTTTTGGGAAATTAAAGCCCAATATAATTCTAACATGAAAATGTTTACTCAAGCTCCAATTACTTCTTCCACATTACTTGTTAGTTTGGCAAATTATATGACTTGGTTTGATACTCTTTTTTTAAAGAAACAAAATTAGAGGGGCAATTGGCTGCAATATAGCAATTTTAGTGAATGGACTTGAAAGCGAACAGTTATGTTTACCAGGGCCCAATATATATTATTAAGGCAATTCTATATAGTTTTGGGAGAGAATACATGTGCTTAGCTATATATATATAGTGCTCAGTATCTTAAAGCATTTATCTGGGCACCACTTTGATTATGGACTATTGTATATTGTTTTTGGGATGATACGTTTTCTTTAATTTTTGTTCACTGCAAATATCTTCATTTTGTTTTAGACTGGTTCTCTAGCTCGATAATATATTGCTGGTCTCATTAATATGTTAATGTGATAGTATCGAGTATAACAAATGTTCTGACAAAAAAAAAAGAGAGAGTATGACAAATGTTATTGAAGCAAATGGTAGTGGCTGGGGCATTAACTTCCCCCTAAGAACACAGCCAGGTACCTAGATAGATGGTCGTTGTGAGTGCCAACTTTCTTGCTTCAACTGCTACCATGCCTGTTTTCATATGAAATGCTTCCTTTGCCTGTTAGCATAACCGCCATTATTTCCTTTAAAGCCTGTTAGCATAACCGCCATTATTTCCTTTAAAACCATCATTCTCCTTGCAACAAATACACATTTAAATTCTGTAAGGCAAGTGTCGTCTAAATCGTGACCAAGTTCCCCATTCTGATACTTTTGACACATCCATGAATGTATTTCTTGATTGCATGACCTTTTCCCCTGTTAATTTTTTGTGACCGAGGGATCTGCTTGAGGATGTCTATTTGTATGGTTCATATTAATGATTTACCATAGCTTTCTGGTTTAGGGTTGATCAGTGCTGCATGAGGATGGGCTTGATTCTTACTGGTGGTGGAGATAAGGTATGGCACTGCTCTTAGTTTCCTACCGATTCATTGCCTACGGTTACAACCTTAAGGCTTCCTTTCCCAGAGAGCCGGTTTGGATCAGAAGCTTGTGGCTCATAGGATTATGGCCTCTGTCTTTTCATCCTGATGTACTGGTTCAATTCTTCCCATCCTTCTTTTCCCACCGTCTACTCTTATGGCCTTGCATATCCTTTGAAGAGGGGAAAAATGAATACCTAATATCTATGATTATCTGACTGATATTAGGAAGACTACAAATTTGGTGGTCTTTCCTGAAGTCATTTGGAAATCCTAGGAGATATCGTATAGCCATAGAATTTACCATCTAAGTTCAGAAAGACTAATCCTTTACTATCAAATGGACTAACATTGTTCAATGTGGATGGTATCTGTCTAATGCGTTCCTCTGTTAAAGTCGGGATAAAATTAGGGTAAGTTTTGTGAAGTCATTTTGTGCTTCAGGACCAGATGTCATATTGGTTCTTTATAACTGTTTATATGGTAACAAATCAGAAAGAGAGGTTTTGGGAATCTGATATTTTTTCATAATAAAATTTTGAGTCCATGGATTCTATTTTTATTCGTGTATTGTGCCTTTGTAGCATATTGAACATTATGTGAGTTTAGTTGACTTCATATTCACTTCTGCCTTTCTCTTTGGTATTTTTATGGGTTTTTATGAGGTTTGAGTCCTTGCTTTACTTGTATCTTCATGGCATTATCTAAGGTTAAGCGTCTCTGGTCACTGGAAGGCTGCAGATGCATAGAAGAATACTCAATACCTGATAATATCTCTCTTGTTGACTTTGATTTTGACGAGAACAAGGTAATTGTTTGAAGATCTCCCTCCTTTCTTTCTTTTTTCTCCCTTTTGTTCCTCCTCCTCTTCCCTTTTATGTTTTACATCAACATGTCTTTTGAGGGATTTATTTGCTTAGCAACTAATGTAGAGCTTTAGGGAGCTTAAAGGTTCGAACAGTTAAAACTTTGACTCATAAAATGAACGAACTAAAACAGAAAATTCATGTTTGAAGCAGAATTTTTTCCCTCTAATAAATTAGATCATTGCATTTTAGACTGCCATTTTTGTGTCCCTTGGAAGCTAAAGTTCATTTGTTTTTTCCCGATCTTTTCTCTTACCTTATATTTCAATTTTCTTCTGGAATATTTGTGCTGTCAATCATCTCTAGGTTAGCATGAATCCATTTAATGTTTTATAACCTTCCATCTTTTGTTTCATTAGCTGATAAATGCTGTTGTTATCAAGTTTATGAATTGTTGTTTATAAAATTCCTCTTCCATTTCTGATTTCTTTTCATCATTCTTTTTTAGATTGTTGGTCTTGTTGGCACACATATATGCATTTGGAGGCGGAATGGAAAAAGATGTTCCCTTCCCAAGAAGGAACATTTCCTAAAGGTTTATGCATGCGGTAAAAATGTGAATTGTCTATATTTCTGGCGTATATTTAAACTATATTACAACTCGGTAGATCTTGTATGCATGGTGTGGAGACATGATATTAAATGAGAAATTTAATCTATAGTTAGTTGTATGTGAGGCTCTATTGAATGCAACCGTGGCCTACTT